>LKNJ01001775.1:0-72163 GCA_002120245.1 Maccullochella peelii
GTATACTCCATTAGAAGTAAGGGTCCTGCATTCAAAATATTACTTTAGTAAAAGTACACAAGTATTGGTGTCTAAAGTGCCGTGTATCAAATGTAAAAGTGTTCAATATGCAGAGTGGACCCTGTCAGTGTTATATTATTATATTATTGGATCATCAATTTTAACTGCATCATACTATTGGGTAGTTTAATCCATAAAATAAATCCATAAATTCTGTAAACCGATCACGATGTTTTGTAGATAAAATCTTAATCTAAATAGTAACTGTAGCTGTGAATTAAATGTAGTGGAGTTAATACTCAAGTATTGAGTATGCATATTTAAATAATAAGTAAAAGTACCTCAAAAATTGTGCTTAAGTAATTGTATTTAGTTACCTCCCAACACTTTTAAATAGTTACTGTTTGGATGCCTTACTCGCCCTTTCACAGTGAACATATGTAACTAACTGTTGACAGATTTGTTTCCAACAGAGCTACCTTTGTACTTTCACTGCAGTCAAGGTAATGTTTATGTTTTGATAATGGTCACTGAGTGACGAGAGATTAAAATAAATATTTAACTGTGACCAGTTTGAGCTTCACAAGGCAGATGGAATATTTTGGTATTATTATTAAAGAGTTGTATGTGTTTTCTGTGGCTCTGGAGGAGATTTCCCAAGTTTGAAAAACTGATGACATCAGTATGACATCATCAGGGTTATTTTGGCTTGGGCTTGAGACGTAAAGCTTTTAACAGAAAACCTGAATTACAAACTGGATGTCTGGGGTTTGAATGTAGTTAGTATATAGGGGGCGGGGAGAGTCTAATGAAAGATGCTACTGAGTTGCATTATGGGAAATGTAGGACCCATACTAGGGACTAAAAGCAGACTGCACCCTTTAAATCTCTGGTCCATGTGCATTTCTCTGCCATTAGTTACTGTACCTGTCTTGTGAAAGGGCAAGCCAGGAATCCCTTCTGGGTAAAGTTCTGGCCGAGCCCAGCTGAAGGCCTGCTACACCCTTTTTCTTTCCTGCAGATGGCTGAATCCGCAGCCGCACAAACATCAGATTCCCGAGACTACCAGCTGATGACTTCCGAGGCACTGAAAGTAAACAGACAACAAGGGTTGACCTGTGGTAAAGAAAATGTAAACAAGAAAATAAACCACCTTTCAGACGGATCATAATTCACATTCGTACCAGCAGCCTGACTCTTTGCAGAGGTGTACAGCAGCTCCGTTGTCACTTTACTTGCCGCCTCTTGACCTCCACAGCAGAAGGTGGCAGCACTGCTCAGGACAGCCACTCCCAGGACGCCTGCAGACGCCTCTGACAGCACCTCCAGCGGGCTGCTATCAAGCTCCCCCTCGGCCTCCGCCATGTCTCTGCTCTCTGCCTCCTCCTCCTCCTTTTCCTCCCCAGAAACCTCTTTGGTCAGGTTCAAAGCCAGACTAGACAAATCTGACGGCGCCACAGACACCAGAGCTGGGACTGACTCCCCCTTTTGGTGTGCTCGCCTTTTGGCAGTTTTCAACTTCTGGAAAATTTTCTTTCCTCTTCTCCTAATAAGAAATGAATAAAAAACACTGACTCGTAATCTGAGTCTATGTATGTGTGTGTGTGTGTGTGTGTGTGTGTGTGTGTGTGTGTGTTGTTGTTTAGGAACAGTGAATCACTGCTGACCTCTGCTGGGACGTGTTGAAGTGCACATGTGAGATGTCAGAGTAGAAGGAGACAGATGCCAGATTGTCAACAGAGCACGACAGGAGGTATTCCTCACAGCCATGTTCCTTCACCAGGGGATGTGTCTTACACGGGTCAAAGAAGATCTTATTAGAAGTCACCAACAGGATGCCTGAAACCACACCCTAACAGAGAGAGACAGGAAATGTTGATGTTAGCCAACAAATGTTTACAGGTGTAGAAAACGGCCATAAGTGCTGTTCATACCCACCTTACGGTCTGTGATGTAGCGACAAAACAGTTTGAGGTACTGCATGGCCTCTGGTCCCTCCCCCTGGCAGCACTCTGGTGGCAGAGCCAATAAGCAAAGCTGTCCATCAGGCATTGGCACCGCCTCCACGTCCTGTCAGCATCACATATTGTATCAGCGTTTACAACAAAATATGCCTTATGATAAAGTAAGAGCTGAAATGATTAGTCCACAACTAAGCAATTTTTAAAGAAAATATTTCCAAAATGTACTAGTTCTAGCTTCGCTAATGTAAATATTTGCTAATTTTCTTAGTTTTTTATTGTAAATAATAAACTGAAAAAAGTTGGGTTTTTCGACTGTTAATTGGACAAAACAAGCAATTCAAATAAGTAAACGTGGGCTTTGGGAAATTGTAATGGACATTTTATGACCTAATGATTAATCAAGAATGAAAATAATTGTTAGTTGCAGCCCTTATTAAAATTGCAATATACAAATCAAGCTAGCAACGCAGCTGTAGCCCAGATGATGAAAACACTCCAGTCATTAAAAGCTCCATAATTTCATGCGTATGTGCAGAAAAAAAATGTGAAACTGAAGCTAAAGTCAACTTCATTAATCTTTACAATTTTCAGCTGTCAGAGTTTAATGCTTGCTTGTCAGCGCTGTAATGTTGTGATGACTGTGTCTTGTTTTGTTGCTTGTTTCCACAGCAACATGTTCTGTTCAGTTGATCCATTATAAAACCTCCTCGGCTCATTTTTCTTCACCACACTTAATAACTGTCTAATAACTGGAAAAAATGCACGGTAATTCCATTGAGGTGAACAGACACAAATGTGATACTGTCTGTTTAACTACAAAGATATCGCTGTTTCTTAGCAATTGATTCCTTTCTTTTTATATACTAACTTATTTTATTGGCTGTGGAGCACCTGCACCACATTTACCAACCTCTGAATGCACTACTATATTTGATAGCACGCACCACAGCAATGGGACTGTTAATACTGGAAAGAATCTGTCATAATATGTTAATCATTTCATTTTACTAAACATAGTATAAGTGTCAAAAGTCACGTAATGTGACCTTGATACCCACAGACGCTAAAATGTTTAAATGTATGTTGCATGAGGTGTTAAATGGCTGTTTAGTGAACACTCTTTGAACTTGTTGCATTAAAAGCCCAAAACCCCAGGAATGCGTCTTTATCCTTCTCTCCACCAGTGATGAAAGAAGTACTGAGATCCTTTACTTAAGTAAAAGTACATCAGCAAAATGTACCTAAAGTTTCACAGAGTCATAAGTTAATATGAGGGGTCGTCAGATAATTAATGGGACAGAAAAGAAGAAGAAGAAAAAATGTCCAGCTACACAAATTTGTGTTCATCTTTTTGATTTTGTTGTGAAATAATGGATTAATTTGACCCCCTTGAACAGTTATTCAAATGAAACTATCTGAGAAGTTTAGATGGGGCCTGCTGACAAATCTCAGTGACAATGGAGCCCCAACTATGACTGTCACAAGTCAAAATGGTTGGAAACCACTGATTTAATCTTTAACAATGTAATGTATTTGATCAGTTTATCAGATGATTTTTATGTAAAATCCTACAAAATCCCAATCTTAAAATCCTAATATGACAAGTAACTAGAAACTACAGCTGTCAAACAAATGTAGTGAAGTAAAAAGTACATTTACTAGTATAAACTAGCATAAAATGTACAGTACTTTCCACCAATTACACATGTATGTTTTAAAACAACACAAAATGTGTGCTTTCTAAGTTGCAGAACATGCAGTAAAGGAAGTTATTTTTCCTACTCACCAGTAGTTTGTCATATTCTGCCTCTGGTGAGGGGGAATGAGGTTGAGCAGCAAGTGTATCCAAAAAGTCTGGATCCGCCTCCATCTCTCTCTTCGGGTTAGGATCAGAGTCTGGGCACAGTTCTGGCTGAGGCAATCCTTGACCGGTGGAAGTGTTTTTTCCCTTTGGTACGACCAGCTGCTTCAGAATGGAAGCCATGATAAGAATAGCTCTGACACTGGAATAGATATAGACTGTATAACCCAGTGACAAGAGTGACTACTTCCTCTTTCTACAGGCTTGTTTTTTCCCACTTCACTTCTGTTTGTAGTCACATCTTAACCCTATGTGACAAATGAGGGTTGTGGATGAGGGTCAGGAAGCATGTTTTTACAGCTACAATATATGGCAGTGAGTAAAGAGTACATATTGCATATTATCAGTCTGAGTTTGCACACATGGATAGGATTCAGGGTGAGGTATTGCCTGCCTGAATGGGTTTATGATGGAGCAACACACTTCATGCCTAATGCTAAACAGTTGCAGCTGAAGTCATAAGGCGAGAGAGGAAAGGTCTTGTTTTGCATTGCAAATCCAGTCAACAACAGCAGACAAAACAGTGCCATCCTTTTACACACGTAATATGCACTTAAATAGTGCGTCACATGTCAGGCGCAATTATGTGCTTACCTCTCTAGGAATGAGGGTAGCAGACGAGGAGGGTAAATTTGAAGAGGAATGGGAGGGACGGTTGCCCATTTTGCCCTCTTCTGCTGAGGACGTACCGTGACTGTTGAACCGAGATGAGATGCTGAACACCATATCCCCAGGGGGACCCTAAAGCACAAAAAAAAAAATCAAGAAGTTATTTTTTATTCATGCATAAGATAATTGAGTTGGTTTTGGAGTGAACAACATATCATGAACCTGGACTCTACCAGCAACCTGTGGAAGAAATCTTTCAGTTGTCCAGGAGTGAATAAACCCTGCTGTTCTTTTTTTAGTGCAGGTCTCACTGCGTGCTTCCACTGTAAATCAGCTCAAACATTAGCGAATCAGATCAGGCTGGACGCAACCCTGTGAATAAAATATATGACTGTTTGGGAGTGAGTTGAAACAGTGGGAGTGAAGCATCACTTCCACAACTGTCATCCACTGACAGATGGATCCATTGACCTAAATTAGTTTACTGGCGCCTGACAGATTACGTGACCAACCACAGAAAATCTCTGTGCTTTTGTGTGGGTGTGAGCGTGGTGCTGCTTGTCTAGCCATAAACTCTGTGTGTTTGTACATATAGTATATGTATATAGGGATGAACATTATCTTTTTGTTAAACATGCACCATCTGAGACTACAAACACAAGCTGCTCAAGAGTAAAAGAAGGAGGATGTGCAGCTAAAATCACTATTTTCAATCTCAGCACACACTCCGAGACGTGTTTCTGATATTTAATCTACACTCAAAATATTAGAAACACCTCTCCGTATAACACAATACAATTCAACAACACCACAAAATATATGGCCATGAAGTTGAGTCAACACCTCTCTATAACAGTTTCAACAAAAACGAAACATTATAACCTTTATGAAGGTAAGCTTTATTGCAGGGCAGGGTGTACCTAATAAACTGGGAACTGACTATATGTGCTTCCTCTTCAGCTCAAAAATGTTATAATATAATGTTACTACAATGGTAAAAATCCATCAATTCCTAATAGGAGCTGCAAAACGTTAATGACTTGAAGGAGGAGAAGAAGAAGAAGAAGAAGAAGAAGAAGAAGAAACGAAGAAGGGAAGAAAAGATGATGATGAGCATGAAGGATAATGTGGTACATTTCCAAGCAAAGGTGAAACAAATCAGACTAGAGCACTTAGTAATAAGTACTAAAGCACTAACGCCCTTTCCAGATTCATGATAATACGGAGACAATCACAGGCAGACAAAAAAAAATCAACACTATTCATACTTAACTGCTCAGCAGCAAAATCAAAAACCCAGCTCACAAATACCTTAGAATAAACGTCTGAATATGCATTCCTCCGGCTGTATTTGTTGTAGAGGCTCTGAAACAGACTCCGTTTTCCCATGGCGTTCGAGAACGGCTCTCACAGCTCTGACATCTCTGAACCTTGGACGCTCTTTATCTTTTAATACCATAAACTGTGAAACCAATTACCAGCCGCACCATGCTTGTTCCAGCATACCTAATCAGATTATATATATATGCAGCAATCAATCCATTATCTGTCTGTCCAACTTCCCAATTTTTCTCTTACCTATTCCCACAGCTGAGCTCCTCAATGCACACAAGAAGTGCAATAATGTCTGAAAAGTCAAAAACAAAAACATGTGACTCACCCTGCTGCTTGTGCTGTCATCTGACGGTCCACCCATATGCTCATGCTTCACTGCAGTATTGTTTAGATCCCATGAAGTCCCTGTGAGCAAAAAAAACAAACATCCTGAGCCTCATCACCACTTCCTAACAGGATTAATACAAGCCACTACAGCTCATATGCCTGATATTCCTCTCTATCTAAAAATATCTTCATGCAAAGACATGCCATTTGAATTGCCAACAGGCTCAGTGTCCGAATAATAAAATGTAAATTCAAGCTGGAGTTCATTCCAGAGCCACTCCTTTGCCTCTACTTAATGCAAACAGCCTGCTCCATGCCCGGGGATATCAAACACTGCAGGAGCACCTTGCAGGTAGTACTGTCGCAGTTTGGGGTTTCTGATGTGGGGGATGTGGTTCAGAGGCCGGCCCGCAATGGGTTGGTGCTGCCGCTGGGTGCTGGCTGTGGGCTCCTGTATCACTCGGGCCTGAGGTTGAGTCTCCCAGGGCCGCTTAGCGAACTGTGGAGGCTGAGAGACACCAGGAGGGAGCTTGGAACCCAGTCTGAGAGAGCAGAAAAAACCCAGATAAAATGCCAATTTCTTTACCATTATGCTATATTTAATATTTAATCTGTACACACAGTCTGAATTTATTCTCAAAAACACTGAAAGCATGTCATCATAACTAACTCAGTGCACGTAAATCTGTCACTGTCCTCTTATTCCATTAAATTCATTTTATGATTTCACTGGAAACTTGTGATTGTATCATATGATGTTTGCCTTTATTTGCTGTCTATAAAACAGCCACATTTCTTTATTGATGACATGATCTCCACAGCCTCTGCTACAGGTTCAAACTCATGAATGGATACTGATGTGTATAATACTACAGAAAATATACTGTAAATTCTATTATAATCATCAATTAATCTGCGGATTACTCAATTCATCGATTATTAGTTGGTTCTACAAAATAAAATAGTTACCAAAAAGTGAAAAATGGCCACCACAATATCATGGAAACCCAAGGTGACATCTTCATATTCAAAAACCTAAAGATATTCAATTATCAGTAGTATCACGTTAGACAGAAAAAATTAGAAAATGTGCACATTTCAAAAGCTGGAACCCGTGAATTTGGGGTATTTCTGCCTGAAAAAAAAGATTTAAATGATTATTCAATTATCAAAATAGTTGGAAATTAATTTCCTGTCAATCAAATAATCATTCTATGTAACAAAATTATCTCAGTTCAAAGGTCCATCTACTTTTGTAGCTTTCGACCACATTTCACAGTCTTCATTCAGACTTAATTCATTAAACTAAGATTATTTCTGTAGCTAGACATTTACTGCTCCTTAAGGTCAAGAATGAATGTTCATGCTAAAATATAAATTTTATTGGAATTGGTGGATTTTCCCTTTAATTGAAGGGATTCAAGGGTTCGTTGTTTAGGGTATTTGAAGTGTGAAAACTGTTTAGAGCAGCGTTCACAGTCTGATCAGAGTTATTTATAGGGGAGTGGGAGTCGTCTGCGCGATGGCCAGGGAAGAGAGTTCCTGGCAGCATTTTGTAGCTCTCACCCACATGATGGAGTCCTTCAGTGACAGTAGATGAAAATGTGTATTTTGTGCTAAAAGATCTATCCTTTTTGTATTGTAGTCTGGCATGACACCTGCTTACTGGTAATCTGTACATGTTGCCCTTCTTATGAAATTAATAGAATAATGAAAGAGTGAATTGTAGCGTGCTTAAACCTGAGAAGCAAATGCCAGCCAAATTTGTCACATGTCCACTTGTTGTTTTCTTTCCAGTAATCCAGGTATTTTGAGGTCTGACCTGGTCTTGACGTTGCCGAAGTAGCTGGTCCTGGTCTTGTCCCTCTGGGGCTCGTGGTCCATGGCTCCTAGAGTCTCGGGCCTCCTCACAGACTGAGCCATTTTCTGTGTCTTTTTTTTAGTCTGACGTTGGCAGCGGTGGCAGTTGCAGAGCGATGAGGGGCTCAGCTGGCATTCTTCCTCCTCCTTTTATTCCCCATGCCTTCCTTTTTGCCCCAGTTACAGCACCTACACAATACAGTAAGTCAAAAAATGTGGGCTGATTTTACAAGTATCAAGGCAGAGGGAGGGAACGGGGACGGTAAAACCTGCAGCCACATGACCCCATAAGGAAGTGAGTATTTAACAGGGAAATGGAGCCAGCATTCAATTAAATTCAATTAAAGTGTGTATGAGTGTGCTTGCAATCAATGTGTCTGAGCTTGTGGTCCAAGGTTGCTGACCAGGTGGGACAAATGAGGTATAGCACTTCTGACTAGCTTAATATTTCATATTTCTATAATAATGTGAAGTAGAACATTATTAAATCCTAATAAAATGTATCAGATACTGTATTTCCTGGATAGCAGTGCACAGCTGTATTTAGACATAACCCAAGACTATGGTTATATCATGACTGAGGAATGCATCTGGCTACATCCTTTCGGCAACTCATGACACATCCCTTTGGGTGGTGAAATTGTCAGTCATCTCAGAATCAACAGCAACAACAGGACTAGTCTAGCTTTGTCCTGCATCCTTCAAGTTCCGAACATTACTCAGTCATATGATTAAAAAATGATCACAATCTGCTTCCTGTAAATGCCGGGGGTGCAATGATCATCCGTGGAGGAAGTATGCATTTTAGACGACATTACAGAATGATCGAGACTGCTGGTATGGCAGAGAGAAAATTACATCAGCAGCTCTACAGAGATGAAGAACTAATCGGAGCATCAGGTAAACTGAGCAGTATCTTTACTGACCTGCGTCTTGTTCAGGGATGGAGACTGGTGGCGATCATGTGAGCGCGTCTTCATATTGCAGTGTTATGATATCACTGCAGACAACAGTAACTAGTTCAATATTCAAGCCCCGCCCAGTGCTTAAAGGGCCGTCGCGCCGATTGTCAAGATAGTTCCCCCCCGGCCGGCAGGCAACAGCGAAGGCAGAAGCAGGTGGGAGTGATGCATCTTGTGTTTTCAGACATCTTATCTCAAGTTTCTGCCGAGAGCTCATTAACTGAAAATGTTTTCTGATTCCGAGGACCCCCTTCTCTTTTATTTATTTATTCTAGAGTTATTTATTATTTGTTGTATTATTTTGTATATTGTCTGTTATTTATTATAATTAGTTTATTCCTATATTATTTGTACATTTTGATTTCTGAGTGTAAGTCCAATGTAAAATTTGGTTTAAATGACAAAAAAGTTTAAGTTATAGTTAAACTGAGAGAAATTTCTTGTCATATTCAGTGGATCCAAATAATACAAAAGCAGGGTTACAGTTTACTCCACAGTTGTTTTGTATGTATCACGTCTATACTGAGTATCTTGTATTCAGCACTGCTCACCTCCACCTCTGGGGGGCGCTCTTGTACCAGTTCTGGTTCTGATAGAGGATGCGCATGGAGCTCCAGCCAATCAAATCACAGGAAAGGGGTTTCCGGCCTAATGAACGTCAACATAACTCCAGGCTGAAAGACGAAGAGGAGAAGGTGCTACTCGTAAAGAATTTAGCGGGTTAGCTTTTCCCAGAAACAGCCGTAATCTACCGTAAGTTGCGCTCTTGCAGTGTTGAAGGTTGCATTTTGTGAAGATAAGCGAAGCACACCGAAAGGTGGTATTTGTGTTCAGCTGAGTGTCAACCCCGGGGGTCGTTGTTGGTGCTGCTAAAGCTAACTGTGTGTGTTTTTGACACCCGTCGCTAGCTACCGGTTAATGGTGAACAGAACAAATTTATTCACAAATCACTGGCACTAAAGCGATCTTTCTGGCGTTCATCATGTTGTTTCATCACTGGTAATGTAAGTCAAAGTAGCCTGTAGCGGTACCGTTAACACGACCAGTCGTTTTAAATTTAAAGCGTAGGTTAGTTAGTTAGCTAGCTAGGTTAGTACTGCCCCTTCATATGTTGATCTAATCACCGTGAGGTGATAAAGTAAGTAAGTAGCTAAGTAACGTCATATATTTTCTAATGATACAAAATAGCGAAAACTAAGCACATTTTACAAATTCAGAATCTGTATCCTCCCCATGCATTTTACTTGAGATCCTATTATACAAGGTTACTTGTCTAGTCAGCAGAATTATGATTAGTTTGTCTCGTGCCACTTAGCTAATCATCTCTAAACTATTTCTTTTAGGTTGGTGGTAAAGTAAGGATGTATTTAAGTTCTCCTCCTGTATTTTTCTCTGGCAGAGTTGTCCCAGTTGGCAGTTATGGCATCTGTTTACTGAGCTGCTCCGTCTTCAGCCACTGCTAGCACCAAGCACTGGTGTGCAACTTCCCAGCGGATGAGACTGACCCACTATCACCATGGAAACAGAAACAGTAAGTTTGCTTCCTAGCTGTTAATGATGTCTTTACTTAACACTGTTTAACTGATCGCTGCCTTTCTCCTGCATGATTGTGCAGGAATGCAAATTATAGACTAAGCACGGATATTTAAGTATTGTATTATGTGTAGAGACTGTTTTTTTGATATATGCTATGCAGGAAGTTATTCCTATCTGGCAGAATAAGCCTCATGGATCCACCCGTAGCGTTGTGAGAAGAATAGGTTCCACTCTTCCACTCAAACCTCCACAAAGGGCATGTTTTCAGGTAAATATCAGATCCCATAAGTCCTGCACCGTATCTTTGTATTATTATTATTATTATTATTATTGCAATAGAAATCTTGTGGTTACAACATTAACTTGTGTTCTTCTGCATTAGGAACTACCAGGTCTTCCCTCTCTTCGGCCTATGGACGGTCCTATGGTTCCGACCTTGGCAGACATAGCCTGGATTGTTGCAGATGAAGAAGAGACATATGCTAGAGTGCGGTAAGTATCCAATCAAGCCATAAGAGACAACCACTAAGGTTATGGAGTAGTGCCAAGTCACAACTCCACAAATGCATTACCCCAGACTCTCTGAGCTTCCATCTTGTTAGGTGCACATGTGCAACCTAAAGAAATGCAGTACATGGTTATAATGTCCTGTTTTTGTTGATACTGTGTCAGAGGCATTGATTCAGTTCTGCTGATTTTTGCAGCTGTAGATAGAGGTGATTTTCTGAGGAGAAGGGAGACAATGCAGCATACTTCAAAAGCTGGACTCAACCCTATGAGGTTTGGTATAATAGAGGTTACTATTCAGTAACACTGATGACCCACTCTTCTGTTTTCAGGAGTGACTCTCGTCCTCTGAAACATGAATGGCGGCCCACGCCTCTCCTGGTGCTCCACAGGAACTCATCTGTGCCCAACTTTCGCCGGGAGGGCAAAAGGATGGAGGGGCTTAGGAAGCCTGGGGTGACTGCGCTGAACCGCACTACGGCCCTGCAGGACGAGCTCAGCAGACTCCGTGCACAGATCGCCAAGATTGTGGCAAGTGATTCTGGTAGGTAACCCAAGCAAGAACTGAAGTGTACATAATTGAAAAGTGATAAAAACACTTTTGAGAACTGGTAACATAAAATTGCTCTATTGAACCCAGGTTTCACCACTGAGTTAGTGTCTTTGTGTGACTTTGATCCTTTTGTTGCCAAGTCAGCTGCCCTGATTCTCCTAAAGCTCTTTGGTACTAAGATGTCTTGGCATCATTTTCTAGGTCAGTGACAAAAGATCATCTCTGCCGCTCAGTGACGGTTGGGTGTCATTGTAGTCACATGTATTGTATTCCCACTGATTTTAAACATACTTTCTCTAAAAGAGATACACAAGGAACTTTAACTATCAGATGTAAACACTATTGTCAAGCTGGCCTGCCCCCTAAGTTGTGTAAATTTTCTGCTGTGAGATGGTCTGTGAACAGGTGAAGGGCCTTACATAGACCAGGCCTTCATGCTAGTATATCATAGTGGGTTTTCAGTACAGTAATGCAGTTTATCTGTGAGGTAGGTAATGTGATCGTAGAAGCATTTGGGCTCTCAGGGGAAGTACGCAATAATAAATGCTTGTCTCATGAAGAAATCGCATACTGCTAAAAGAAAAAGCTTCAGATTCACATTAGAAATGGCAGATGAAAATAGAAATGGCAGTTGCCCTGTCTGTTGCTCTCAACATTGTTAAACTTCACTACAGACCCGCTCATTTTGTCTTCCTTTCAGGCTCCAACCCCCTGACCCCTGACCTGCTCTCCCCGGATGACACAAGTATGAGCTTCTCCATGGCGCCTTTCGAGACGGCGCCCTACCAGCCAGCCGCCACGGCCGCTGCTTCCTTTGTCATCAGTGATGTCACTGAGGAAGAGGAGGAGGAGGAGGAGGAGGAAGAAGAAGAAGAAGATGAGAAAGATGTGGTTTCTGTGGTGTCAGAGCTTGTCCCTGACCCTCTGCCGCCTGTTTGCATGACGGCATCAGCGACCTTTGACCTGGACAGACCCAGCATGGACTACCGGGAGGCAGAGGAGGATACAGTGTCGCTATCAAAGTCCACCAGTTTTGCTGACGTTATGGACATCCTGAAGGACATGAACCGCATGAAGATGAGCAAAGACAGGTACGAGTTGTCAGTGGGATGAACACTTTTTTAGTTGTTGTGTTTGTCTTAGAGGAATAGTTTAATCTCTTCAACTATCAGCACCTCTCCTAATTAACACATTGTATCTCTTATCTCCGGAAGTCTTGTCATCGTGAGCAGAGACTCCAGGAAGTCACTGTGCATGGCCAAGATACACTCCAGCACATACCCCCTGTGAAACCGCAAATTGTTGGTTTTTCACTTCGTTTTCTTCTACAGATTAAATAACTGATATATAACATGTTAATTAGATAGTTTCACAGGTGCTAGTAGATGAATTTTTATAACCTTTGGACAGAGCCAAGCTAGCTTCACCCTGTTTCCAGTCTTTATGCTTAGGCTCACTAACCAGCTGCTGGCTAAAGTGTCATATTTACTGTACAGACATGAGAGTGGTATCAATCTCCTCATCTAACTCAGCAAGAAAGCCTCTGAACAATTGTTACATCACATGTTTTTTTTTGGTGGGTGTCCTTGCAGGTACAACAGAGGCTGTACGTCCCTCAGAGAGGAGGACTCAGCCACTCTGATTTCAGAGGCTCTGAGGAAAAAGTTTGTCCTGAAGGAAGAAGATACTGCTGCTATGAAACGGAAGTAGCCTGATCATTGATTTATCATCAATACCCGATCCTGCTGCTCCATGTAAGTCAGGACAGGATAGTAGATTGTAGTGTTTTTTTATATTTTGTATAATTAACCCTTGGAGGCATGTGGTAGGTTATCATTGGGTTCTTAGTTGTTGTTGTTTTTTCTCTCCCTCATTATTTTTAGGCCTTTGCCTGTGGAATATGTACCCATGGATCCACAACCTTGCTCCTCAGACCCAAGGCAATAGCGGTCTGCCAGAGTTAGAACAAAAAATCACTTTGTCCCAGACATTCAAAACCAAATGTGAACTTCACAACGCTGGTGCAGTGTGAGGTGGAACAGCCAACTCTCCATAACAATAATCAGTTACAGCACTGCATTGCATATTGCATCCAGTCTATTTCTCTCTGAAAAAATATCCCATAATTTATGTTTAAATTTATTTCGAATAAGGACTTAGCAGACCTGTTTCACTGCTGTCCAGAAACTTGCTCTGTCTCCAGGCTGTTACGTTTTGTTTTTTATTTCGTTAACACATTGTGGAGTGGCTAACATCCAAACAGTTATAACGTTTTTGGACTTAAATTGAAGAATGTCCCTTTAAACAACCTTTTTATCCATCCTGAGTCCTTTTTTTTCTTTGAATTTTCCACAGAAGAGATTCAGTTATGTAAAGAAGTCTTCTAACATATTGGAAAATATTTTATGTACAAATGAGACAGATCTAGTGTACATGCAGAGATGTACTGTAGCTTATCACAGTGTGTATGGGGAAAAAATAACTTCAGATCCTTGCTGTTTAATATTTGCATTACACTACTGAGTTTGCAAATGTGCACAGCTTCATATGTTGCTCGCTCCACTGCACCTCTTATGCCTGTCCTCTTGTTTGTGATTAACATATAGATTGATAGTCACTGAACCACAGGACACTGATTTTGAAACCCAAATTGAAATGAGTGAGAAATTGCTGATATAGTTTGAGGTGTATAAATCCAAGGAAGTGTGTGAGTGAAATGTGTACCCACCATTGTTTGCAGCTATTTATATTTACAGTAAAAGCAACAAATACAAGCATGTACAGGTCTTTAGACACAAATTCCCCTGTGTGCAGAATGTGCTAATTGGTAGATGAAACCACCCTTTATGATGTTTCTTAATGACGCAACATTAAAGAGGTGATTTCAGTTTGGGCAGAGACAACTGGGCTACATAGAAGATTGCTTTTGCATAATTCTGTATGCAGAGTTTTGACAAAACCATGTGTAAAATGTCTGAGTCATGATGATGATGAATATTCTTGTTGACGCCTTACCACAGATCTATTGCCTGTTCCAATGCCTGAGTTTATTCCCATATTAGTGCCATGGGTTTGTTTTTATCAGCACACCCCTCATTGCCTGCCCTTTCCTGAGTGTGCCCTCCATCCTCATCTTTACTAAGATTCCCATGTTTTCATCTCACCTACAATGAATGACTCTGTTTTTCATCTATCATGTTTATGCCTACGTG
This sequence comes from Maccullochella peelii, assembly GCA_002120245.1. Classification (NCBI taxonomy): domain Eukaryota; kingdom Metazoa; phylum Chordata; class Actinopteri; order Centrarchiformes; family Percichthyidae; genus Maccullochella; species Maccullochella peelii. The sequence continues at coordinate 14,727 of LKNJ01001775.1, forward strand.
GCTGTGAATCATTTAATGTAGTTTTGCAGTGTGATTATTAAGTTAAGTTATCTGGATTGAACAAGAATGTGCCCATCTGTGTGTGTCGCTGTATGCAGTGGAGTTAAAGTAGGATTTGTCTTGCTAGAATTGGCCCTCAACTTGTCTTTGGTGATCTTCTCAATAGTTAATTTACTCATCGGTCAAAGTGATGAAGTACAAACCGACTAGCTGAGAAAACAACTATATGCAAGTTTAAATATATTAATTGTATGTCTGTACTTGAGATGTTGAGCCTTACACAGCATAATCTGCCAACTGCATCACTAGTCCTGATTCCCCTTTCCTGGTCCTGACTAGTCCTAGTTGAGAGGATATTTTTTTCCACAGACTTTGCTTTGAATTCCTTTTGTTTCTCTTGTCTAGTTTAAGGGTTTCTCGCCATTGTACCTCTGTGTAGGGCTGAGCCTGCCACCACCATCTGTGTGTTTATTTTTTGTCATATTAGGACTTGAAAATAAAGATTGGCTGATGTTTTGAGACTGACTGTTTTCTCTGTGGGAACAGTTAATTTGTTTTGGTCTCCACATGGGGGCAGTACAGGCGAACAAAATTACTGATTTGTGTCATTTATTTTTGTTACATAGAGTACTGAGCAACTTCTTTTCCGTGCTAAAACTCTGAAATGTATCACACAAGTTTACACAAATTACAATACAGATACATATGATTTCACCAATTAAACACAAGAAGTGTATACTGTCAGTGGCTGGGATTATTAGGAGTTATAGAAAAAGTGGGATGGGGATATAGGCTTACTTTTACATTGATCAGTTTGATATCAACCAGTGGTGGAAGTAGTGTTCAGGTCTGCTCGTTAAGTAAAAGTAGCAATACCAAGTAAATGTCTTGCATTCAAAATGTTAAATAAAATAAAAGCATTATCAGCAAAATGGACTTAGTATAATTTATCATATATATAATATTATTGGTATATTAATATTGATGCATCAATGTGTAAGCATAATTTCAATTATGTCAAGATGGAGCTAATTTTACTTGGTATACTGGTGGTTTAATCTATACAATGTGTTTTACATAAAATACATAAAATGAGCATGTTTCATGTGTGAAATCCTTACAAACAGTAAAAGAGTAAAAAAGTACATTATACTCTGAAAGTATAGTGGGAAAGAGGAAGTAGAATAAAATGAAAATACTCAAGTAAAGTAACTCAAAAGTGTACTTGAGTAAATGCACTTAGTTACATTCCACCACTGACACAAACATTCAACATTTGACCATTTAAGTCCAGCCCTCATATAGATGTTGCTAGATAAAGTGTATGTGCCTGATATCAAATCACATCACCACTTTTTCAGCTGTATGAAACCAGTCATAACACGTAGTACCTCTTCACTTCATCACACCAAGGGGGGCTTGTACTCATACGCCTGTAATTTCGAGGATTATTGTTAACCCACATTCTTTCCCATTTCCTGTTCTTTCCCAAGATGATACGGCCCCTCAGTGAGTCACAGACTATTTTCTGTGAGAGTCCTTGGCCTACTTTGTCCCTCTTCACCTCAACGATGGACTTCCTACCTATTTTGGATACAGGGAGATGTCTGTGGAGAGCTCAGTTAATAGGGCTCAGTGTCAAAATTAGGCTCTGTTAAACCTATAAATATAGGCCTTTAGTTCAAAGTGACATTGACACAATTTCATCACTATGAGACTTGTGAAAAGAATTTCAAAGCGGGTTAATACACATTTGAATGGGCAGTTTCTGGAGGTTCCCTGGCCTCTCACAGCAAGGTGACTATACCAACTTTCATGGAAACCAAAGCCAAAAATGTGATCCTCATGATGACGCTAGAGGAAAGGCCAGGGCAACACTTAAGTCATTATGATTAATCCAGTGGGGAAAAAATTCATGGCAATCCATCCAATAGTTATTGAGATATTTCAGTCTGGACCAAAGTGGTGGATTGACCGACAGACCGACATTGCCATCTATAGAGCCACGCTGCTAGCATGGCTAAAAAGCAGTCATTATTTCTGTAAATTTACTGTAACTCTTACTGTGTTTGAAATTGGCATTAAATGTGGTGAAGGGCTCAGAGTGACTTGTTTAGGACTCAAAACTAAAACTTTAGAACTTGGACTTGGGATATGTTGGTCTTGACTTTAGACCCAATATTTGATACTTACTTTGTAACTTGCAAGACAACGACTTTGTCCCACCTGGAGATGTGTCCCCTCAGCAGTGCCCTTGTAGTTTGGCCAACTCCAGTCCCACCACATGGGGCAGTAGCTCCAGCCAAATTCCCGCTCCATGATAAGTGGCAGTCAAGCAGCAAACACACCAACAGGTAGAGTATCTGTCATACTGACTGGTCAGCGTGGCTCCTCCATCTCTCTGAGTCCCAGAGCTTTTTATCAATGTCTCCTTATGTTGCTGGAAGCTCTTCATAACCTGTCATTGGAAACAGAAACTTCCCTCCAATGTCCTAGATGTTTTTTTCTAATGCTACCCAGAGGCTGTCAGGTTTCAAGCCCATTTGTTACTTTCATGGGCAATATGATCAAAGGAATTGCTTTTTGGTTTCTCTTCGTGGAGGGAGAATTTTCTTGTGCCATCTAAACAGATAAAGTTTTACTTTGGACAGAAACATTGTTAGGGATTTTGGTTTTGATTAATCTGTCTGACAAATGTGTCAGACAGATTAATGTGTGAGGGTAATTCTGAGCTACAGCTGAGCTGAAGCGAAACCAGCGGGGCACTGATCACTCCAGCAGCTATCACTCTCGTGGAGTAGGTGGTACAGAAAACATGTCACAGAAAGTATTATTTATTGGCATGTTTGCACCCTTCTGGGAGTGGCGGGAAGTGTCTTCATTCATGGTTCATGTCTTAAAATGCTGCATTAGCATTCCCAATTCAAAATAATAGTTGGTGCTGAAAGGGCAAGGGAATGGTTTCAGCATCAAAGAGAAGAAACTTTACAAAGTGCTTTCTTGGAAGTACAAATGTGTTTTCCCAAGATAACACTTGTAGCTACCCAGATAGCAAAATTAATCTACACTGATTCACATTGAAAACAAATTGAAACGCTCGTTGTCTTTAATGTTGAATAAACACCAGATTTTTAATCAACACTGACAATGAATATAAACTTGATTCACCCATTATCTAAAAGGATGTCTGGGATTGAATTTTAGTTGATGTGGATGTATTGAATCAATGTTACACTAGTTAACTACAGGAAACCAGAAAGGAAAGGAAGGAAAGGAAAGTTGGCAGTATTGAGACAATGTTGATTAAATGTTAGTATTTCAATCTTGAAAACATGTTTGCCCTCATACAATAGATTTTTATTTCAACATTTCAGCTGTGACTTCAGTTGATTGTATACTGTTGGTTCAAAGTAGACCACATTGCAACCTTTACAAATTTTGCTACGTGGGTACAAGTACGTTTAACACAAGTGAGTTTAGAAAGTACTTTTCTCAGAGGGGTTATGAAGTTGTACCCCTTTTTGCATAGTTTTGCCAGATTGAATGGCCCTTAACTTTGGAAATGCCAGAGGAAATACCAAAGGCAGAGTGCACTAAGCTTCATGATGATCAAAACAGCTCCCAAACTCTGTCCTCCTCATTATCCACATGAGAGGAAGTAAGCCAAGAGCTCCCCTGATCATCCAAATACTGTCAAAGTCTCATCATCCTCTTCGAAATTCGAAAAAGCCACTGTAATAAACATGTGATTTATGTTAACCGCTGCAGAAATATCTGAAGTGTTCATGGCTAAATGATCCTGGTTTAACTCCCCACCAGCTTGATGTGGGCAAGATATTTCAATTGTTTCAGAAATAGAAAATATTTCCCAGAATGTGTAAGAACGTAACAGCTTTTGTGTGTTTGTCTGCGTGTTCAGTTCGAGTGTCATCTCCCATGTTGTATCGTAGCAACAACCAGCTGAATGAAGCCGAGACTGAGTGGATGACAAGGGTCTGGGGGAACACAAGCGATGCATCTGCTGCTCCCAACTACCCATCCACCCACCCTCCCCCAGTGTCACCCACGCATCCGCCGCGTCACCAAGACACAAAACTAACACTTATGAGTCACAACAGGAACGGCTCCACAAGAGCGGCTGCAGCCCCATTGAATTCATTCTGTTGTTTCTATTTTTGGGTCTTTATAGTGTTTCTGTCTTATTAGTGGGTGTGCTCTCTAAACATGATTGCTTTGTGATGCAAAGTAAATTGCGTCCGTAAGTGGAACTGTTGATAGCAAGTGCGGTGTTGCTCTGCCTCTCACTGTAACACTGTGGTGAACCTGTTGCTGCTTTTTCAGTGTTGTGTTTCAGCTCAACATGTTCCCTGTTACAGATTAAAATATCTGTAATTCTATCAAACATCAGATGTGAAATGAACTTTTGAATCTTGCTTAATCTGCCTTTGATTTTGTGCTAAATTCCTCTCTAACCACTTTCCTAATAATGCACCTTAAGGAAATACAGTAGTTTGACATTTTGGTAAATACATTTATTTGCCTTCTTGCCGAGAGTTAGATGAGAAGATTGATACCAGTGCTAGTCTCTCACATACGAAAAATAGGAAGCTGCAGCCAGCAACTGGTTAGCTTAGCTTAGCATAAAGATTGAACACGAAAACATCTAGCCTGGCTCTGTCAAAAGTAAAAAATACGCCTACCAGCACCTCTAAAGCGTGTAAAAATTACATATTGTGGTTTTAAGAAGGGTTATGTGCCTGGGGTACAACACAAGGGGTTATATTTCTTGGCCGAGAGCACTGACTTCCTAAGTGCGCCCCCGTTTCCAGTCTTTATGCTAATCTAAGCTAATAGGCTGCTGTCTGTAGCCTTATATTTTATTCATCAATCTTCTCATGTAACTCTCAGCAACAAAGCAAGTAAGCACATTTCCCAAAATGTCAAAATAGTCCTTTAACTGTGGCCTCCAAAATCCTTCTCCCAGATATCTGTGGTGTGTTCATATCCATCATATAAACCGTTAATTGGAGCAAGTCATCATCATGGCCTTGTTTTAGCCTGCCAGCTCCTCATGGGTGACAACTGGCATTCATCAGTTACCATAGTAGGAAAAAGTAGGAAAATATCTCAAAACCCTCATCAGGGAATGGTCAGCTTTTTTTTTTATTGGTCTGCTCAAAATAAGGCCCGGAAAATTTGGTACATCAAGTAAATAAATATTATCCCAGATTTATGGCTGTTTAAAGAAATTCACCCAAGGAGAGGGAGATGCAGAAAAGATGCCAATTTTTCTTTCCTCCTCACTCTCCTTTCCCTCATCTCAGAGTCATGTTGTGATAAGAAATTGATTAAGGGTCTGTTTGTGAGTCCCAGATGGCACCCCAGTATCATGGCCTATGTGGCAGCCATTCATAAATGATGCAGTTTCCGTAGGAAAAAAATCCAAATTACAGAAGACAATTTGCTCCTACTGTACACACATTTGTGCTACACCATATCTATTAATAGTAGAGGATTTCAAAAATACAGTTTATCTTTTGCTGCATATATGTAAATCTGGTATGTGGTACTTCAATGTCTACAACCAGAGATGAAACAACTGGTGCAAAATATATGATTTAAACAGATATATGATTAAAGGCAAGACAAGAATATGGAAGCAGCACAGAGTATGTCGTCATCATTTGCACATTTCACTTTTAAAGACTGTGCTTATGGGTATTGCATCCCTATTGCAACTGACTGGCAGCGTTATGAAGTTCTCATAAATACAGTGAGGAGTGTCCTCAAGTGTATAAGTGTCGTCAGAATAGTGTAAATACATCTGAATCAAAGACAGAAGAAAGACAGAGAGATTGCTAACTAGCTTCCTTGTTACCGCAGGAATTGGCATAGCAACCAATAAAGCCATAGCTAGCCATGTTTTATGGAGATTAACAGCACAGTTGGATAAATCAGATTGCTTGGCTGAACTGACCCATGGTATAAATAAAACATCTCTCTTCAGGCTAACTGAGTGAAGAAAAGACTGGTGATTCTACATTTATTGCATGTTTGATGCAAGTGTGCAGCCACGGATCTGATTCTAGTTACAACAGTCAGATGATGGCTTGTGGTCCAGTGTTCTTTATGTATAGTAATTCATACAGTCCTCTTCTGCTCCTCAACTATCATGAGACCAGAACATGAAACATGTCCTGCTGTCCCGTTTCAGGTGGCTGTGAGGGGCATCAGTAACATTTGAGTTGAGTTGGACTGTGATATTTATACTCTATCAACCACAGTAAAATGGTGGACGTTGTCTCAGAGACGCACCTCTCTGTGGAGGCTGATGACGTTCAACAAATCCAAAAAAACAAAACCAAAACCAAGAATTGATTGATCCTGTGCATACAGAGCCTGATATAGCTTATTTCTCTGTGCCATAGACCTCCATTGTTGTCATGACATGTTTCTTCATAACACGAGTTTGAGTCAATCTCATGTACACCGTCCTATACTGCCAAAATACTCAGTAGTGCATCGAAGGTGTATTAACCTGCAGCTGAAAATAGTCAAGTCAAGTCAATTTTATTTATAGAGTAGATACGTAGAACAGTGAAGATTAAGGAGAGTGAAGAGATTTAAACAGAAAATCAGGGGTCGAGGAGGAGAAAGAGTAGACAGCGGATGTCCATCTCAAAGAAATCACAATGTGCGTCATAGGAATCAGCATGAAGTCAACGTAAATGAGGCCATGAGTCCTCAACAAATCTACTATTTGCTCCTGTTCGATTAACATTTGCTGAAAACTACAGTGCCCAGCTGTTTTTGTAAATTAATTCGTTTTTTTCTAATTAAACAATCTATTTTTGAGTCAGTAGGATCCAATGTGTCACAACATGTCATCCTGGTAACAGGAGAAGGACTCAACTGCAGACAATTGAGGAGGCTCAAAGCAGTTTCAAAGGTTTTAATGAAGGCTTACTTGTAGCTACAGGCAGGCAAGCAAGCGAACAAGCAGGTAAGTACAGATATGAGAAGCAACAAGAACACAAGCAATAAATCTGACACAGGAACATGAACACTACATACTAAGCACACTGAACACATCCAACAATGGACAGACAAAGAAAGAGACTGGTATAAATAAGGACGAGACTAACGAGGGAATCAGGAGCAGGTGAGTAAACGGGGAACAGGTGAAGACAATCAAGGATAACGACACAAGAGCAGGAACACACAGGAAACAAGAGACAAGATTACAAAATAAAACAGGAAACTAAACAAAGAGTCCAGACCCTGACACAATGGGCTTATGGCTGAGTGCCACAGTCAGGAAACTAAAGTCACAAAGTACATAGAGATGGACCAACACATTGCTAGTTTTGGTTCTTTTATGGGATTTGTTAACAATAAGAAAAATGTAGAAATACATTATTTCCTTTAAACTTGTGGGCATGTACTTTGATGTTATTTGAACATACAGCATAAGGACTGGGATTAACTGTTAAATATTCTAATGTTCTGTTTTGTGGTCATGTTTCTCTGGCATGAATTATTTATCTCATTGATTAATGGACTGTTGCTTTTTTGTAAGACTGTAAAGCCAAATAGTTTTTACTCTGCAGTCATCCAGATAACTTGGTAAACTTGATTCCTGGAACAGGCACCTCAGGTATTTAAGGAATTTTAGTTTATTTTGCAAAATATGTTGTGATCACAAACAATTGCCAATCATCCCTATTCTGAAAGAAAGACCCCAACAAATTTAAAATATGCAGCATGTTCAAGACTAACAAAACAAAACCTACTGTAACTGACAGTAGGTCAACCTGCCTCACTCTTCCTCTCATAGAGATGTGATGCTCTCAGCTGCTGTTCTGTGCTGTTTTTAGCCTCTGCTGTCTCATTAGCTGTGACTGGCACACACTAAGACTTAGAAATGACCAGCTGGAGACCAGTTATATGGTCATAGGGGGTCAGCAGTGCGTCACTGGATGAAAGAATGATGCTCCAATCTGAACAGCAGCACTCCGGGGTGGAAAACGGACAGAATGTTCAACATCTCAGTTTTACACCTTCAAAGTGTGAGATCCTGAGAGGTGCTGATTAATGAATCAGTACAGACATACTGAGACAAAGTTAGCATTTTAAAACCTTTAGAGGGTTAATATCAACCTGCCATATTCACACAAAAAGCAAGCACACACACACTTTTCACACAGTGATGGTGATTAAAGGAATAGTTTGACATTTACATTTATCCAGATTCCTTCAGAGAGTTTTATGAGAAGATCGATACCACTCCACTCATAGGTGGAGTGTTGTCATCACAGTGGGGTTGCCAGGCAACCAGCGAAGTCTCCAGGAAGTATTTTAAGCTCGGCTAACATGTTACTGTAATTAGTGAGCTTTAGAGGTCATCATAGGTGTATTTTTTTTACTTTGGACAGAACACCCTGTTTCCAGTCTCTAGTTTACGGTGTACAGGTACAGACATTAAAGTGGTATCAACGAAACAGCCAGCCTGGCTCTGTCTACAGATTACAAAATCCACCTACCAGCACCTATATAGCTCTTTAATTAACACGTTATATCTCGTTTGTTTAATCCATACAAAAACAAAATGAAAAAACGACAAGTTGTGGTTTTATGAGAGTTTAACTATGGGATTATTTCTTGGCCGACGCAGTGACTCCCTAGCTGTTTCCCCCTGCATGCAGTCTTTCTTCTAGGCTAAGCTAACTGGCTGCTTATATTTAACAGACAGGCACAAGAGTGGTTTTGATCTTTCTCATCTAAGTCTTGGTAAGAAAGCGAATAAGTGTATTTCCCAAAATGTCAAACTATTCCTTTAAAAATATAAACCCAAAGTGAACGTTTAGAATTTGGTGAAGCTGTGATTATTGAACAGTGTAAATGGATGAATTAAAGGGCGTGCTGTGACTTTGAAATATAAAAGTTAGAGTCATGAGTAATACATTACATTACATAAAACATTTTTTAAGATTATTTTTTGGCTGACACTGTAGATGAAGGCACGGGGACATGGGGAGAAAGAGGAGTATATCATGCAACAAAGGTCCCTGGCTGGAATCAAAATAGATGTGTTGGGCCACTCGATTTACCCATAATTTGACTTTTTAACCATAATTTGTCATTGTCAATCATTATACATGTTAATTCAGAAAGTTACATTTCTCTAAAGTAAAATCTCTCTCTCTCTCTCTCTTTCTCTCTCTCTCTCTCTCTCTCTCTCTCTCTCTCTCACACACACACACACACACACACACACACACACACACACACACACACACACACACATACTCCTGTCTCTCATTACTTTGTCATGTACCCTGCAGAGACTATTCCTAGGATGGCTCATAATAAGATGGACTAATTAGCTTGGTTCTAAGGGAATCCATTTGCCCATTACTGTAACACATGCTGGGACATATGTGAATGTGTGTGTGTGTGTGTGTGTGTAATGTCAGGCTGGGTCATTGGTAATTGCTAACATTTTCAGTTTTGGTTTGAGCTGAGGACACAGAGATTAAATTGACGGTGTAAACTTTTAGATGACAGGTGTTAAAGGGCCATTTCAACCATTTAATATCATTTTATTCTCTATGTCTCCATTCATTTGCAGTGAATCATTCAAATTAAAGTTTTTATTATTATGCTTCACATATTTGCTGTTTGCTCTGAATTATTCCATTTAGAGACCTCTACAAAAATGCAATGCCTCATGATCCATATAAATTATAGAGCTGCTGCAGTGTTAAATTAGAAAGCATTCATGGCACAGAGGCTCCACTGATACAAAGCTAATAATTATAATAACAATCCTCCCAAACTAGAAAGTCACCTTCCCATCAATTTGCCACGGTGTTGTTAAAAAGTCAGTGTTGTAATAAATCTAGAGAAGAGCAATACTGATAAAAATGGATGGATCATTATTTATGATAACTTCAACCATACGTTAGCTCTATCAGGCCTTTTACTTCTGCCATGAATGTGATAACGCTGATGACAGGATTCAACACTGATCATGTCTCCTTGGCACTAGAAAATATGCGAACACCATGTGCGTGAGCAGGAAACTACACTCCAAGAATAGCTGGCTGACATGTTGAGTCTCCCAGAGTGGCTGAGAACTCACCAGAAAGAGGCAAAATGTGGAGTTTGGCACATGCAAGTGTGACAAAGCTTGAGAGGATGGGATTTCATAACCTCACGGTACACGAGACACAATGAGCGGAAATGGTCGATGGATCAGGCTATGTAGTGATTACAAGAAAAAAAAAACTTTTCCACATGTTTACAGTGATACGTTCAGTACACAGAAATGAACCCCAAATCATAGCTCAACCTTGTGAAATTATGGCTTGAATTTTGGAAGTCATAGTCACAGAAACCATTATGATTTAAGAACAAATCATCCTCACTTACTACCACTATCATCAGTTACACTCTTGTTTTATCTAAAATCTGGTGTACTTTGGTTTACAATCCAATAGGCCTACCTTCAAAACTACATTCAGCCTTAACTCTGTGTTTAGGGCTAATTAGCTATTGTTAGCATGCTACAACATTAAACTAATATGGCGAACATGGTATTATACCTGCTAAACATCAGCATGTTAGCTTTGATATTGTGAGCATGTTAGCATGTTAGAGCTAGCTATGCTAACAACTGCGCCCAAGTACAGCCTCACAGAGCCGCTAACATGACTGTAAAAGTTTGTCTGTAAATTATCAGATAGTTTGAGTGTAAGCATAGATTACTAATTTTTTTATCCTTGCATAGTGTGCATAAAAATTGCTAGGGCTAGATTTTATGTAAATGAATAAGTTAGTCTTGCTTGTATGCTGAATCCAGTTTCATTAAATCCAACCAGCACCATTCAGACAGCTGGAGATTTTCCTAATCTTCCAAAGACAGAAATAAGCTGCAGTGACTTTTTAAAAACAAAATTTTAACCAACACATTAACGTATTAAATCATTACATATGCAGTGAGGTACTCAAACAGTACAACAACCATTTACAACTCTGTGGTAGCAACATGCAAACAGCTAGTGAAGCACAGTTACTCCAGAGCATTATTCACACAAAGTAACACACCTTTCAGCACATCCTAAAATACACACCCTCATCAACGAGTCTGCCACACATGTGTAAATCACACAAGTGTGATCCTGACAAGGTAATTGCTTATTGCAGGAAACAGACATGGTGGTAATTTTGGTTTTGTATATTACTCCAGCTTCTGCATAAATATATAAACAAAAACAAGTTTCAGATGAATAAATCTATAGAATATATAGAATAGAATGCTTCTCCACAGTCAGCACTCAATTCCACTGATGAAGAAATCCACTCATATTAAAGCCTGTTTGGTGTGACATTTCTGTGGCAATCAGACCACATATTTGGAGTATTATGTGTGACTTTAAAACAGATCTGCAGGTATTTACATGTTGAATCATCATATCCCCTGAGGAAGTGAATAGATTTCTAAGAAATGTATGAAAATGACCAGAGCAGGTTATGAAAACAAAACTGAAAATTGTTTCTGGGAAGTTTGACCACAGGCCTCCAAAAGGAAATGTCTGCCTGGATGGAATGTACTTTCTGATATAATCTGCGAAACAATTCAAATATATTTTTTACAGGCTGTCTCATCGGGTGGCAGGTAAACAAGAGGACATTCTTCGGGGTTAGAACAAATGGAGGAGGCTGCACTGATGTCTTTAAAAGACATATACCAGATTTTATTAAAGAGGACAGCTCTTACGTTGCTTATAAACAGGAATAATAATTGTAAGAAAGAAAGAAAGAAAGAACCAGCAACTGTGAGCCATGAAATTGCACAACATGGCTCTTCACATTGCCTTGATGAAACCTTTCATTTGGAATAATTAGCCCCTATCGCTCCGACCCTCTGTCCTATCCTCCTCCATCGCTCTGTCTTCCTCTCTCATCTTTTCAGACCCTCCTTCCACTGCGACGGTCCAGCAGCTGAGAGAGGAAATTATAATGTTCTCTCTCTGTCTCCCCTTCCCTCTTTCACACTTAGCTCTCTCTTCTGACTTCCTGGCACAACTGGTCATGCATTTGGCTTTTTCTGCTGACATGATTCACAGTAACCACACACACACACCACATGGACATACATACACAAATGCAACATTGATTTATGCTCTGGTTGTCTGGCTCTCTGACTCGGGGGGATGGGCTATTGAGTGAAAGCGTATCATCTTAACAGCGTTCCTTACTACACAGAAAACTCAAAACATACCCTGTGTAAATTTAAAAAGTCCAGGGCAGACCCTAGAAACTGGTTAGAATCATTTAGACCAACATTTCAACAGGTAGTTATGTTAATCAGTGAGAATTAGAGGTGCTGGTAGGTGGATTTTGTCACCTTTGGACAGAGCCAGGTTAGCCGTTTCCCCCTGTTTCCAACTTTGTGCTAAGCTAAGCTAACTAGCTGCTGGCTCCAGCTACATATTTACTGTACAGACACGAGAGTGGTATTGATCTTCTCATCTAACTCTCTGCAAGAACGCAGATAAGCGCATTTTCCCAAAATGTCAAACTATTCCTTAAAGCGTGAATGTTTTTAAAACTTTATGTCATTCTGGACTTAAACAGAAGATTAATGTGTACAAAGACAGGATGTATAGGAACAACTTTCCCGAGTGGTCTCTCAATATACATTTAAATGCATAGATTATTTTGTCTTTCTGTGCTTTTTTGGCAGTAATACCCAAAACCTGACAGCTATGGATTAATAACACCATATTCACACCTTCTAAACTAACTAAGCACAGGGTAAACAACCTGTAGCTCAAACTCCGTCATAGATTTACTGTAGATATACATAGTATATACGCCATCACCCAGACAGTTAGCCTATTACCTGTCATACATCTCTGCGCTTCATTAATTCTGCAGCCCTTTCTCGGATGTATGGCTCTTTAGCACTAGACGCATCCTCAGCCCCTGAATACTCGTCATTCAGATGATGCTTTTTTTGATGATGCTGTAAATTGCAGAGAGCTTGTTTATCACAAGTGGCTGTGGAGTGTCAAAAAAACAGAAAAGCTCAAGTGATTATTCTCAACATTATACCAGCATGTTTCTGTGCCTTTCATTGTCTCATTTCAGAGGAGGCAGCTGAGATGTTGGGGAGGGGATCCCTTCTGATCTCTAGCAGAAACTGAGCTGGTGGAGGTAGACTCCCTCCTTGGGACTGTGCTGCTGTTTGCATTCCTGTCAGAGTGAGGAGGCTGCAGTCTGGCGCCTGCCTCCTTCGTCCTGCGATATAACTTCAAGGACATCACATCACCAGGGGAGCCTGGAGGGAGGCAACGTGATGTATCACTACAGCGGGCATCACACCTATCCCGTCTGAGGCGAGTGAGACCCTCATATTTCACTGCAAAAGTGTTTATTTCCTAAATAATAGCTTATCGATGTGTAAATATAGATGAATGTGTCATTGTTTTCTAGGCTGACTCTTGAGTGTATTCTCTCATAAAAGTGAATTTCAACCTTCCAGTATAGGCCTATATATTAATTAATGAATAGTTTGACATTTTTGGAAACAGGGTAGCTTATTCACTTTCTTGCTGAGAGTTAGATGAGGAGATTGATACTAGCTATAAAAATGAAACTGCAATCCATCTTCTCATCTAACTCAAGGCAAGAAAGCGAGTAAAAGTGTTTCCCAAAATGTTGAATTATTCCTTTAACAGTTCAGTATCATTTTGGTGGAAACAAAGCTTCTTTCTATTCTTAAAGGTGATTATTTAGTCTTCAAACCTTACTTGAGTGAAGACAGTGAAGTGAGATACTCTTGCTGTCCAAAGTACTATCACTATTCTCTCTCAGGCCATGTCAATTAGCCCAAGCAAGGAAGATTACCAAGTAAAAGACCTGGTTCCAGAAAATTCTATAAAATAAGTGAATTTGCCCTGGAGGACCACACTGGAAATAAGTTATCCTTTAACTTTATTGTGATATCCTCAACATTTTCATTGAATATGTATTTGTCGCAGTGACCTGTTATATGTATTTTTGATGTCAAATAAATCAAATCAAATAAAAAAACTTGAAATCATGTGGCCACCCTGTTAAACATATTTTTACTTAGTAGTGATTAAATATGTGGGTGTTTTTCTCTCTGAGTGTGTCCTCCATCTGAATTTTGGCAGGACAGAGTCGTTGTGTCACGTTTCCCCTCCTTCCCCATCCTTCCCTCCTTCTGTAGCTTGCAGCTCTCCGCCCATCAGAGTATTGGCAGTGTGTGGCGCACGGCGCACAGCGTGGACTTGGAGATGTCTTGGCAGCATTACGCACGACGACACGATAAACGCGAAAGCCTCATTTAGAAGGACTGGACACTTTGAAACTGAACTGGACTGACTTTCAACTTTCGATTTGGAAAGCACTTCTTTCGCAGCCTCCTCAAGACATTTTTCCTGTCGGCGGATGAGACTCGGATCTTCTCTTCGCAGCAGCAGCAGTGAGTCTGGATGACTTCTCCTCCTCTTATCCTCGGGTCACGGTGACTACAGAGGAATGGAAACGATGTAAACAGCTTGGGGAGAAAACAAACGCTACAGTGCAACAGTGTTTTTTAGAGATCCCAAAAAGAGAGGATGATCCCACCGGCCAACATGATTCAGGACGAAAGTGGGGGCAAAGAGGACGAACGGGACCAGAATGAGACACCCAAATCCCCGACGGCGAACGCCAGCCAGCAGGAAACCAAGGTAGGACTGTCCTGTTATTATTTATTATTTACCCCGGATAGATGGATATACTGTGGGATCGCACTCTTATTAATAGGGCAGGGTAAACAAAACTTCTATCAACATTACATGACAATAAAATCGACTCAACAGATCAGCTCCCAAAAAGAACAACATGTATTTAAACTGTTGCTTTTTATCACTGATCAGCCTTTTTAAAAACAGCCTCAACAGCCTGATCCTGATTAAACTTGAGGAGGATAACATGCCAGTTACACGAATAGACTTTCAAAATATCACCAGCTGTACAAAAAGGACAGAAAACACTAACTTTAACACGTTCAAAGTGCCATAAAGAGTCACTTTAGTTCAACAGATCGCCCCAGTGTGTTGGAATACCATTAGAATAACATCATGATAGTGTACCATATAAGAAAACAACCTTTAAATAAGGATGAGCTCAGTTTAAACTCAATATTGAACACCACACACTCTTTATAGGTCCTTGTATGACCTTAATAGAAATATAGTGTTTGTTTGTTTTTCTTTAGGTCAGCGTCTATAACCTGTCTAAGTTCAACTAACAGGGATTGTGGTATTTAGATTCATTGTTAATTTAAAGCTCTTGATTAGCCTAAAACAGGTTCATGGTGTGCTGTAGTGGTAAAGGAAGTAATATATGGTTAATATTATGTGTAGCCTATATTAATAAATAAGCAACTTATGGGTTTGTACTTTTTACTTGTGGCTGATGTAGGAAAGTAGGCTGTGTGGTAGAGATCCACAGCTGCCTCGGGCGTTTTGCCATCTATGTGGGTCACATGTTGCCCAGACTTCTACAATTAGCAATAAAATATTGGACTAGTCATCATGCTAGTGGATGGCTACAGCAGCTGTCCTGTCCTGTCCCCAAAGCTCCCACACAGGACAGATGAGACTCATACTTTATCTTAGTTTATTTTTAAATGACAGTTTGTGAAGTTAAGGCTTTTGCATTTCAGTACTTGGTCAGTTTTCTCAGTCGCAGCTGGGATGACAGAGGTGATCTCCTCTGATGCATCGTGTTTTTTAAGGCTCGAGCATGTGAGCTCTTATTTTGGCACGTTTGGTCACTGGGTATTTCAAGAGACTCCTGGCTGACTTCTCACATAATTTTCAAGCTTCTGCCAAACAACCACACACACTTCCAATATCTCAGGTGATTAGTTGCAGAACACCTCAGAAAGAAGAAAAAGTGATTTAAGAAAGTGTTTAATCATTCGTATGGACAGGATAAGTAGAATAAGTTCCTCAGTAGGATGAACAAGTTTACTACCATTAAGTAAAGCTGTGTTTGTGTTTTTATTCCTCCTTTAAGAATACTGTGAGGCCTGAACATCACAAGCGCAAGGTGAGCCTCCACTCTTGTGCAAACTGTAGCGTACTGCTGATTTTAGTCCTAACATAACAGCATACCTGCATGTACGCGAAGATAAAAGTTGTTTCATATTACAACTTTTACTGCTTTTTAAGATCAATCACTTAGTGAAATCAGTGCCACGCAAGGTTTAATCCATCATCACCCATATCTCTAGAGGGCACTCTTTGTTCCGAGGCTGCATCAGTAAATGCATTTATTTACAATGGTTTCATATATAACCTTATGCGATAACTGGCTTTTTTTTGGTTTGTTCTGCTGTCCAGCCCCCATTAACCCTCCCTGCTTTATGATAGAACGCAGCTCTTATAGATTTGGTGCCATCAAACACAGCATGAGCTTCTCAATGCATGCACACATTCCCTCACTTTGATGATTTAGAGTGATCTTTATTTATTACCATTGTTTATTACCGTTATTTTAGATGTATAAAACCACCATACAGTGAGTGTAGTATCCTTTACCATCACAGCCTTTGTAAATAAGTACAACACATGCAGAATTTACAGAAAAAAATGTCTAACGTAGTTATCTAGAACCAACTGCGTTAACATGATTGTGGTTTACCACCGTTTTTCTTTTCAGGGTGTGTAAAAGCCATGCAAGTGAAGAGCTACAAGATGTTGCAGTAGCATATACAGTACACAGTATGTGTGCTGTATGTTCACGTCTGTTTGCGTGTGAACGTGTGTGTGTGTGTGTGTGTGTGTGTGTGGGTGGTAATGATAGAGAAAGGGTCCAAATTGATTGTTTTCAGAGTGACCCGTAGAATTGATTGATCTTCACCATACCAAAGCTGCATTGATAAGCTCTCTAAGCAATTTGCTCAGGCATGTTAGCCAAAAATAGCAACCGCTAACACTGAATGTATGTTTATTCACCTCATTGTATTGTAGTTTAATTGTGGGATTTCTAATGAATATCTCAGAATCAGTTGATGTAAAATGTGTCTGTGTGTGCATAGTTAATACTTTTTATTAGGAATAACCCCTTGAGATATACCATCTTGTTTTCAAGGGGGTCCTCAATGACAATAATACAATATCACGGATCAACCTTGAGCACCCAGCAGAAAAACAGTAACTCCCCACAGGTGTTTACCTGTTTACAGTCATACATTCAGGCCTGTACTGTGTGCTACTAGGATATAATGGATCATTAGGAGTCCTTCCCTACCGATCAATAACTTATAACATAATCTATTTCTTCAATCAGAGACCTGCAGGCACACACACCAGCCAGAAACCAGAACCATAAAATCACATTACAGTAGCTTAGAGATTCTTTATTGCGTGTTTGTGCCCAGAATTAAGTGGGTTTCACAGAGGAGGAAGTACACACTGTGAGGTTAAATGAGGAGTTGTCAGTGTGGAGTGTTATGAATAGCGTTACTGTAAAAGGGAAGCCAAATGAGATTGATAGAGGCTGCGGCCAGAAACGGCAGCACAGCGTGTGAGAAATAGTGTTGATGTGATGCATCGCCCTAACCAAGAAATCACATTACCTTCCAGGTAGGGAACCTCAAAGGTTTTCCACTGAGCAGTGATAACTTGCCCCTAGAAGTGGTCTTTTTATTGGCCATGGGACACTGAGACACAAGGTTTTAGAGACTATTATTTAGGTTATTGCAGGAATTGATTTACTTCACATCTCCCTCAGTTGCTCTGAAATTTTCTCTCTCCTCTGTCATCCTCTCTCCTCATGAAATCTCCCATGCAATCTCTGTCTTTTTCTCTCCCTCGCTCCATTTTTCTTTAACTACTTCTCTCTCTTTTCAGCTGCAGAGACTCAAGCGCTCCTTGTCCTTCAAGACCAAGAGCATCCGCAGCAAGAGTGCAGACAACTTCTTCCGAACCAGCAACGACAACAAGACGGAGCTGCTCTCTGACGTGAGCAGCAGCACGGGCCATCTCTGCAACATCGGGATGGCCCCGCCGCACACCACCAACCTCCCCATCCCTCCAGTCCCTCCCGCCATCCCCAGCGCTCCTCCTCCCACATCGCGCTCCCAGTCACGCAACCCGCTGCAGGTAGACTCGGCAGGACACTGCTTCATGGAGCACATCTTCAAGAAGCCCACGTTCTGTGACGTCTGCAACCACATGATCGTAGGTATGGTTACAACCGCTCCCTCCTTCACCAGTGTGATCAGAATATCAAACAAAGCAGAGTGACACAATCATAGGAGAAAGCAAGGAAAGAAATCCTGCGCATCATCTAGTGAACTTTAAAATCACAGCATTGAGAATAGAGGGGCTATATAAAGTTTTCTGACACCAGAATTAAAATTAGAGAGTAGTAAATATGCAATAATATACACATATGGAAAGGAGACAGCAGGATGTAAGACGTTATAGTCTCCTAAAGCCCCTACCTTTGTTTTCATATGCTAAATACCATGCTTTTATCCAGTGAGAATGAACACACAAGCCGTGTGTATTGAAACAGACAGGCACCTGACTCTGAGTATCCAACTTGACCTGCTGACATGTGACCAGAGTATCTTCGTCCTTCTTTTTTTTTCACACTGAGCCGGGTCCCTCCATCTGTCTTCTGGGGTGTCAGATATCCAACAACAGCCATGCCAGCTCCTC
Organism: Maccullochella peelii; assembly: GCA_002120245.1. NCBI lineage: Eukaryota > Metazoa > Chordata > Actinopteri > Centrarchiformes > Percichthyidae > Maccullochella > Maccullochella peelii. The sequence continues at coordinate 33,485 of LKNJ01001775.1, forward strand.
TACCTGTTCTCCCCTCACCAGATGTTCCGGTTTCTCTGGCTGCTCCCTTCCTTGTTAACCATCAGTACTGAGGGACCGCTCAGTCTTTATATCTCAGGGCCTCTGCAGCATGATAATGACAAGGACTGCCCATACCATCTGCTCAACAAGCCCCTGATATCACGTTTGGTAGCAGATAAAAGACGTCAGACTGGTGGGAATGTAGGTGGGTTCAAAGACGTGCATGTAAATGTGCACATATATACTGGAGTAACAGCAATACTGTATCAGTTTGCCAACAGTCTTTGATTTTCTTTGCATAATTGAAAGAAATTAGTTTTGTTCTGTGTTCAATCACAAGTCAGATTTGGGATTTCCCTCTTTTAAACCAAGAAAAGCAAAATCAAACGGCCCTTTAAGCTAAAGTTCTTTAAGTTAAAGGGAGGTCGAGTCAAAACTCAGTTCCTGACTTGACATGAAATAATATGGCTTTTAACAGTCAACTGTTAAATATTAGTTTTGAACACTTTGAGCATTGTAGGTTGTTTATCCAGCCAGCATACCAATACATTAAAGCGGCTATAATCAGTATTTTTATATTAACAATGCATCAAATGACAACGTGTAATATGAAAGGGGTTGCTCATAGTGATAAACCAACTCAGAATTTTCACCTAACTCTGCAGTTCCTCTCAGCTCTGTGGGGCTTTATAGCGAACAAGCAGCTAAAGACTCAGATACTTCCCTCAGGAGGTGGCGGAGAGCAAAGCAGAGCTACAAGGAGAGTGAACATTAGACAGTCACGACTCTAAATGAAGAATAATGTTACTCCATATCTGCTGGATGTGTAAATAAGCAACAGTTTGCTAACAAATTCGCCATATTAACTTAAAAGCTGATAATATGTCAATATTGTATTTACAGCTTGGCTCTGCAGTTAATACAGGTTTAATGCTAGCTGATTAAACCAGTACATTTACAAGTTTACAGTGCACTTGCCCCCCCCCACCGCCCCCTGACTACAACGGCCAGGACACACTGCCGACCTGAGCAGCACAGAACCTCTTGCTTTTCATTTTGGCATCCATGTTAACAGGTTAGAGCAGCCACACAGCCCGCGTCTTCAGTGCCGCTCATCTAGAGATTCGGCGTCTTGCCTATTTTTTCCGCATGACATGCACGCTTCTCAGCAAAAACAGACAGTGAAAATGATCTGTTGATAGTCATATTGACATCAAACCAGCAACATTAGACCTTTAAGTTTCAGTTTCCATATCAATACCTGTAGAATATGTCACAGACGTGAAAAAAATCTAAAACCTTTTTTTTTAACTCCCCAGTTACAACTGAGCACAAGCCTCCTAACCTTTTCCTGTCTAAACTAAATATAAATGAAATTTATAATCAAATGAAGTGAAACATTCTATTATTGATGTCCATTATCAAAGGCAAACTCAATGTAGAAAGACAGGGCTGGCAGCAGCAGCGCCACAGCAGGAACGCTCCCTGTGTGGACACCACACGCGTGCCAGCCGCAGCAGTTAGCTGTCACACGCTGCTCAGGTCGGCGGTGTGGCCCGGCAGCAAGAAACAGAGAATTAGTGCCACATGATGAATGGTGTTCAGTGGCTTTTCCACCACAACCAGCATACATTTCTTAAAGAAACAGATTTCTTGTAATTTCTGGCGTGAACATGGTCACATTAGGATGGAGGACACCAACAAAATGTATTCACTATCAGCAGTTTTGGTATAAGTCATCCAAAATCCATACTGGCTTTGAATGTATGATTACTTAAGTAAAACTAAAGTTAATTCTGCTATAAAACATATTCATACATGGTCTGTTTGATGTGGCGTTGCCAGTGAGGCGTGTCCAGAGGCATAAGCTTTGAGTGGGCCTCTGGTGGTGTGTTAATAATGAAAGTGTGATGTCAGACCTGCTTGGCCCTGTGATGTTGCTGAGCCCTCTGGTCCAATCATGAAAAAAGATGCTGCCCTCTTCTTCGTCCTGCTTTAATGAGAACACAGTGTGGTCAGCAGCAGGGAGAGTGGAGGGTTTTCTGTGTGTGTGTGTGTGTGTGTGTGTGTGTGTGTGTGTGTGTGTAATGAGCTGCGATGATACTGTCAAAGAGAGAGAGAGAGAGAGACATAGTGGTGGTGGAGGGGACTCAAACTAATAGTACTAGCATACTGTAAATATTAAATCCTAATGGCCATTCATTAGAAATTGCTACAAGTTTATGGAGTTAAAATAATGCAGTAATTATTTAGTGTGTTTTAGAAGATTGATAAAGGTGGACATGGTTCTGTGAAGTGAAAAATATTTGTAATACTTCTAGTACAAAACACAAAACAGACACGGTCTGGAAGCAGGTTTAGGTTTTGTAACTTTATGAATCCATGATATAGTATGTAATTGGATATAGAAAGATATGTTGATCTTTAAATGGATTAAATCAAATATACACTCATTTTACCTCTAGGATCAATCTCATAATCAATGTTACTATTTTAGGAAAAAGGTGTTTAAATCCACACACACACACACACACATATATATATATATATATATATATATGTTTGATCCACCCTATACTAATGTATAGATTAATACCAATGTGATAAAATCACAAAGGGCAGCCTGGAAATATTAAACACCCACATTCTTCCTAAAGGAGGCTTCTTCATTATATAAAAGCCTGTACAGATGAAATGTGTCATCCATAATAAAAAAAGGCTGAATTTTATTATAGCGCTCACTGATTCTTTCATTAGGTTTACTAGATGAAAGCAGAGCAAACTAGATTAGTAAATATTTAATTGAGCAATAAACATGTTACCGTTTTTCTGTAGGCGTTCATTTGTGTTTTAAAGCCCCTCTGTATATGAGAATAGCTCATACACTGTGTTCAGTTGACCAACTGTAATTCAACATGAGGATAGGAAAAACTGACAATATATTATAAGCTATAACACAGTAACAATAATTTTTAGGATTAAAGAAAAAATCTTGTCAGGACTGTGTGTGCGTGTACGGACTGTGCTTGAATGACATCACTCTCCTGTTAGTTTTGTTGCACCTGTTAGGACGTGACAGCCGCGCTGTTATCATTGTTGTTAGTTCATAGAGCAAAGCATAGCTCCACCCAAAATAAGAGATGTGTCAGGAGAGGTCAAGAAGCCAAACTTCAACCTGAGCAGTAGTCTCGTCAGGTAGAGTTATTGAAACATCTGTGTGGGTGGGCAGAGCCTTTAAGAAGAAGAAAGTTAACAAGTTAAGAGTTTATTCAGTGTGTATGTTTAACTACATTTTCCTAAATTTATTCCAAGGTTACTCTCGCTCCTTTTGCGTTCCACCCACATTTTTTTCTTATTCATTACACAGGCTAAATGCTATGTGCAGTGTGCAGCTTTTGTCCATAAAAGCAAGTGTCCTTGCTGTGAGTCTCACAGTGAATTAGTTTCACTGGAACATAAAAAAGAGCTCTGATTGAGTACGGCTGATGCTGAGATATTGATTGCAGGTCGTTGCTGCAAATGGCTTATTAAATTACCGTCTAGGTTTGTGAATGGGAGGGTTATTTGTGGCTGACAGAGGGTGAAATATAATTTCCAGGCAGGCTTGAAAAAATTAAATATTCACAGCTTTTAGGTTGTGAACTTCTGTGCACATGGAAAATGCAGAAATGTAAGCTACTATTACAAAATATCACTGTCAGTTAGTATTCATGATATCCTGCATTAACTTTTAGGGGTTAGGCAGTTAGTTACTTACAAGATCCCTAAATGCCTCAAATCAAAGCATCCAAATTCCTGGATTAATTAATAAGACAAGTTGATATTCACCACGAAAGCGACAATAATCTCACTTGACTAACATGCACTAATCTGTGCTATGAAATCCCTGAGACACACGGGACAGGTTTGGGTCAGATCTTTTTTAATTAATTAATCTTCTGGGTCAGAGGTCATGGTTGGGTAGTAGATAGACACTGCTGTGGTGCCAACTGAGGATTTACAACTCCTCTGCCAATTAACACATACACATGTTGCACGAAAGTGTCTCACACACACACACACACACACACACACTCCTACTGTGTATACAAGCGGTGTCAGGAGCGTTTTCTCTCTTTCTGTCACACACGATACAACGGCCACGTGTTGTGACGACCTTGCACTTCCGCTGATACTACATTTATCCATTTCAGTGTTACAATCGACAGCTGACATTGTCTGCCATGTCTTGAAAATGTCTCTCACACCAGTACTCCATCAAAAAAAAAAAAGCATTATAGAATGTGAAAGTGCATGGGTACCAGCGGGAAAAATGTCAGCTGAAATAAGTCATGAGTTCCTGAAAAGTTTAAAGAAAGGGACATTTTTGGAGTTTAAACCTTGACTTAAACTACAGATAGCTATTTTTAGCCATGCTAGCTGCATTTAGTGATGGCAAAGTTGGTCTGTCTGTCCACCACTTTGGTCAAGACTGAAATATCTGAACAAATATTGGATGGATTGCCATGAAATGTGGCGCAGACATTCATGGTCCCCGCAGGATGAGTAGAAATAATCCTGTGACTTTTGATGCAGCGCCATCATCATCTCAAAATGTTATTTTGACCAAATACTTCATTACAACCAAATACAACATTCCCAGGAGCCTGGACTGTACTTAGTTATGTAGCATGTTTAAATGCTAGACTAAGAAGGTGAACATGGTAAACATTATACCTGCAAAACATCAGCATGTTGTCATTGTGAAAATGTTAGCAGGCTAACGTTAACATTTAGCTCAAAGCACTGCTGTGCCTTCAGCCTCACAGAGCATGGCTGTAGACTCTTAGTCATGTTCAGATATGTCCTGGTTTAAGGAAAATGGAATTTCAAAACTACACTGCCAGAAAACTAATGGTACTATTTAACAGATAACATAGAAATAGTTTTGGGGCAGAGATCTTCAGATGAACAGATATCTCTGCAGTGAATTTAATTTCTAAAAACAGTTAATGTTACATCTGTACCCTATGCAGTTCATTTCAGAAGACCACTTACTCCACCTATAGCAATGTATTAAGCATTCTGGGCCTTATTTCCTTAATTCTCTAGATGGGGAAGTGGGTTTTTCAGTGGTAAAAAAAATCAAATGGACGTGGGAGAAACTAATTAAAGTCTGCAAATAAACCAAAAAATGCTACTCAGGTCAGTGTTTTGGAGGAGCTTAAGAAGAAAAGGAGGTGGAGGAGTTATTATATCACGATGAAGGTTATTTGCACAGGAAATCGGGAGGCGTGAAGTAAGAACAGTGGCTTAATGGATCAATGTGCGGCTATTGTAAAGAGAGTGTGCAGCGTGAGAGAGATACTGTAGGGAGGAAGAGTGGGAAATTGAGGGAGAAAGATTGTGTGGGAAAAAATAAGAGGCAAGACGAAGAAGGTATGGAAAATCTGGCAGGAGTCTTGTCCTTTACTGTAGTGTAAATGAAGAACGGGCTTTAAAGGCAGAGTAGCCAAGAAAGAGCAAATGCCAGAGAGAGCACTGTCAGTTACTTTCCCCACAGCTGTAATGCCTTTAGGCCCTGGACTCTTCTATGAGCCTGGAGGAAAAAGTACCTACACACACACACACACACAGACACACACACACACACACACACTAACTTCATTGCCCAGCCATTACTGAAGGAATAAGACAATGTCAGTTTCGTGTATCAGCCTCCTGAAACACAGTGGCTTGTTCCCTTCTTAGCTGTTACAAGTTAACATGGAGGCGTCTCATTATTCCCCCATGTTGGAATGAGTCCGTTCAAACAAGCCAATCAACAACAGCTTCACAAGGGCTTCATTTTCTTCCTACCCCTGTGCATTCAGAGAGACGGATGAGAACTCGAGTCAGGCTGTTTTAAGATGCCGTAGAGAAATTGTTTGCTGACCTGAAGGAGAATGAAACTCCAAGTGCTCGTTAAACCACACCATCAGTTGACCTGATTTAGAGTGACCTAAAAATTGGTGCAGGTTGTGCTCATTGCCATTGCTGCTGCTGCTGTTGTTGTAGGGGTGGTGATCTGTGGCTGACCGATGAGGGTTCAGGCCTGGATCACATTTCTCTCGGTTTCCGTCTCAGGTTAACTATGTCCGCCAGCTCTGTGTCAGTAAGGCTCAGCCAAGCACCACAAGAGCTTTAAATGGGGAATACAGATCCAGTTTTCCACCCATTACTGAGTTTCAAGTGCCCGTCACTGCTGCCCAGCTCCAGATAGCCGTGACACCAGTTCACATTACAGCACGTGAAGAGGAAGCAGAGATTTTATTCCCCCTGTCGACTAAGTAAACTACACGAGGGGCTTTTTACCTTAAGTACACAGTATCTTGTGTTTGCTGTCTTGTCCGGGGATGAGGTGTTCTGCTTGGTTTCATATTTACAGTACAGTGTTACCTCTGGTCATTGAACCTCTTCACCCTGCTCATCAAACTGAATATGCTGCATTTTTGAGGATAATCTGCACTGAAATGTGGACATTATTTGCTTGCCACATTGCCCATTCACAACGCACAAGAAAAACTATACACAGCTTGACAACCGTGAACAAACTTGACAGTCTTTCAGTGATGAAATTTGGATTGGTCACATCATCTTATATTCTCCCTGCGCTATCAACGGCCACTGAAGTAGATCGATGAATCCTTTGCATGTCCATATTTTCACACTCACACACACACGGTGTGGGCCAGTGCAGGGCACGTGCTCATTGATTAATCAATAAAGAGCCAGAAGTGCACAGCTCCCAGACTACAACTAATAACAGCACTGGGACTCGGTAACAGTGTCCTCTCTTGTTAATGTGGAATAGCTGACAAATGATACACCACTGCTGGCTGCGAGTGGTGGTTTTTGTCATGCTATGTATAACACAGAGCGATAATATGAGATGTCTTCTCAGGAACCCCTCTCTCCTTTCATCTTTTGTGAGGATTATACCTTCATTTATCATTTGACAGAATCTTCACTTACAACCAAAATAATATAAACTTAGTCACACTTATACCACACACTTCCGCAGTACACAGCCTGCTCTCAGCTAAGTCAAAATCAGCCAAAATTATTATTATTTTAATATAGAATATTCACAGAGATAATATTTGGTATTTAAGCTCTGGCCATGTCACTCCCTCCAAGCATACACAGTCTCAGTGGAGTCGAGATTGGGGAGTGATGATAGCTTCCCCCACCGGGGGAATTTACTTTCAAACCCAGGTGGATGCTGGGGCTTATGAAATGCTATATGAACTTTTTTTTACAGCCAACCCCAATTTTCAGGACATTTTTCTGCCCTGAGCAGGAATACGGTCCGTGATGCTTCAAAGTCTAGACAGTAATATCAGGATCTTTTCAATCTTTAAAAGTTAAGGTACCTGAACTTTTGACTAGTAGGTGTGCTTCAGCTATTTACCAGTTTAATGTAGCGACTACCTTCTTAATTATCAAACACAAATGTACTTAATTAAATCTGACAGTTGGATTTCCCGTATAGCGACATTACACTCGCCTTTCACTCCCCAAACATGCCAGTATTACCCACTTACATTACATTCATGCATACCTGCCTATTCATCTCTTGCCCTTTTGTTGTGTTTCTTTCTGTTACAAACACACACAGTGACAGAGCCCCGGCTCACTGATCTTCATGAAAGACTGAGCTGCAATCTGTTGTTGTTGCCATGTGAGCTTTATTCTCTGCCAACACCTTTCTCCTTACAATCTCACATCTCCACCCAAGACTATATTTCTTTTTGTTTCCTCATCTATCTCTCTGTCTGTCTCTGTCCATTTTCATTTGTTACTCTTTCACACACACGCACAAATGCACATGTACATGAATGTTTGCAGTTGCAATGTTGCGTAACTTTGGTTCACAAATAAGTAAGATTAATCTTAATTTATTCCAGCAACTGTGAGTCACATATTAATAAGTGATGGTGAGCCGTGCACAGGCAGCAGTTTGAAATGGTGGAGATGGCACCAGCTCAGTTACAGTACAATATTTTTCATTTCCTCTGCCTTTTTTTGTGTGTGTAATTTTCTGTTCACTTAGGAACGCCACACGGGTCCAGTTCCTGACACGACATATCTGAACTTGTTGCCTCTTGTCTGTGTGTGTATCAGGTACAACAGCCAAGCATGTGGTGTTCCTGGCGGGAAACACGGCAAAGCACGGCCTCCGCTGCAAAGCCTGCAAGATGAGCCTCCACCACAAATGCGAGAATGGAGTGGGACAGCAGCGTTGCATGGGCAAACTGGTGAGATGCATGACACACACTAATACAAGACATCGAGACATGATATAGACAGTACATTTGTCTCTTTGCTGTCAACAGTTTGGGAGATTCTGGGCTTCAGGAATATAATTACTGATGTCATTATGATAGCAACCAAAACAGACATATTAGAATTGGCTGTGCGACCGTTTCCCACCAGAATGTGCTTATTCAGAAATCACACTCTATGTGTGAGTGTGCCGGTACATCTGTGACCACCATCCATCCTCGTCATCCTCCTCATCATCGTTATATCATCACTCTGTCTGTCTGTGTGTTAGATAATAGTAATGCAAAAATGCTGACCCCTCCTTATCCCAAATTGTGCCGTTCTGCTGTCAGCATAAACCATTAAATCAGGATCAATACAATCACCCTGAAGCTGCTTTATAACCACTACTGAAGATGTCACACGTAACAGTTTTATGATGTGTTTGGCATTTCACACTCTCAGCCCTCTCTTTTTTACTAAGTTAAGCCTTGGTCACTTGTGAAATTAGAGGGTGTAAAATAATATTTGGAATAATTATGACAATATTAATTATTCAATTTCAGCATTTATATCACAGGCAGAGGTAATGAGACCGTGAAAACTTTTCAGTATTGCAAAAATGGGAAAGTTGGCAATATTGATCGGTGATAATTATAATGAATAAATAATACTCTGGCCTCAATATGTTGCTGCTGCTACCAGCCTGTTACTGTTTTCATTAACTCCAGTTACTGTGGTTTAAGACAGCTATAAACACTTTTGCATTTAGACGTAGTGGGGCAAACTAGTTAGTTTGAAGCATACTGAGCCCTTAAAAGTTGAGGAAATTCTTCAGCCTTGTTAACCCTTTCCAAAACCTTTCTGGAAAACCTTGGTCAACCTTAAAATAATGCATCTGTGAAGTTTTGTTCAGCAACAAATCCATAAGATGCTTTCATTTCAGCAATTTACTTCCCTGTGTTGTTTCATATAAGCTGTTTCTCTGCTAATGAGCTCTAAATGGGAGCCATAAGCTGATTGGTCGATTTCAAATGTGCCTATGTGTCGACATAAAAACCTAGAGCAACACTGCTTTATTGAGCAGGGGAATTTATTTAACACTTGGTACAGTCAATAAGTCAGCTTTTCAGTGTTATTACCTCACAAGTCAGAGGTAATGACCCTGAACTGTAATAAACCCCCCATTTTAAAAAACATAGACTGAGAGATCGAGCCTTGTTATCGTCATTGTATATCCTTTCCCTCCCAGCAACACACTTTCTGGGGTCCCGTCTGGCCTGTCCTCGTTATTGGGTGATGATCATTGAGATCGGGGGCTATAATGTGATTCACAATCATCATCTGTGGACCTGCATTACAACGAGATACCATTTGGTTGTGGAGTTGGGGTGGGCTGAGTGGTTTTATTGGGGAGGGTTCGGTTACACCAGTGAAAGCCTGCGCCAAGAAACGTTCATCACTTTCACCTCCATAGCAGCACAGCAAACTGGCAGTCAGGACTCAACTGGGACTCTTTAGTCATTCGCACAAATCCCAACACTGAAGAGAGAGACACTGTTGCTCTGTCAAGTCATATTATGTGTGATTTCCTACCTTTCCTACCTTGTTCCTCCGCAGTGTTTGACTACACCTCCCTTGAGAAAAGTTGGTTGGAAATTTGGAATAAGTAAAGTTGGTGTTAATCAGCAAGAATAAAGTGAGGACATGTCATATGGAAATGATATGGAAGTAATACTGACAGTACAGGCAGCCTTTCCTGTTGTTACGTCTTTCCACTAGAGGCCTGAGGGATGAGGCTTGAAGATATGATCGGCTCTCTGGAGTGGAAAATGAGGTTGAGAGGTCAAGCATAAAAAGGGAAGTTTCCCCAGTGGAGTACAGCTCTAAATTCGACTTACTCTAAACTTGGACACTTCTGCAGCCATGCTTGTTTCTCTTGGCTTGAGAACCCTTTACCAAAGAAATCAAGTTACCTCGTGCTCTGAATCTTTATAAACCATGAAACCAGCGTATCACCACTTCTTCATTAGCTTTCCGACCTTACTGAAACAGTGACAATGAATTCATGACAAATGTAGTTTTAAAAAAATGAGTGGTAGTTACCACGCAGCTATTCGGTTACATAACATTACTTCACTTCAGATAGCAAAGCTGCAATCCAAGAAGAAACGTATATCCATGATTAATAGCTTTGGCAACAATCAGCTAATAATACTGTTTTTATATATTTCAGAGACTCTGTAAAGGAATAGTTGGGTTGAGAATTATGTTACTTACCTGGAGTCAAACACAATGTTTTCCTTGTTTTGGTTGTATATACAGTTTGCTGCCACAGTATGTTGGTCACTTAGCTGACCACTCACTAGAAAAGAGTTTATTTGGCCTCTCCTGACACACAGATTCAGTCTTGACAGCTCCAGTCCACCTGGAGTTTCTGGGTGACCTGCCAGTTAGGATCAAACATGATTAATAATCAATATGTGTCAGTTAATGTGTGAGTCACTGCTTGAAAACTCAGCTAATGCTTTCAGTCAGTAACCAGTGGGAGCTGAGCCCTACTACAGTGCACATGCTACATATTGCACCAGATCTGCTGCAATGACACAATTGAAAGAGTAGTTTCACTGATTCAGAACGTTACTTGTGATAAATAAAATGATTCACTTATCAGTTTTTCATGAATAACGTTTATCACGCAGACACAAACAATAGCAGGTGTCCTACATAACACCGATAACTCCTCCAGGTCACTCGGCCCACGTTCGCAGCCACAACTTCGCCCAGATTTTTTCTCCCTGTCTTTTTGTGTTTCCTTGCTGCCCAGTGTACACAACACACTTGCAGGAGTGCAGCCTTGAGCACCGTAGTTTCTGACAAACAGGTCTCTCACTACATTGTCAAAACCAAGTAAAGATCACTAAAAACATTCACCATATGCACGTTCTCCTCCAATATTTAAAAGCTTTAGATACATTTCTCACTGTCTGTGAGATCAAACAGCAGTGCCTCTCAAGCTAGGGGATGGGGACATACACCTTTACACTTTTACAATGATTGTTTGCAGCTCTAAGTAAAGTAAATACTGTTATTTATGTAGAGTAGTAATAATTACTGATTTCCCAGATTAGAAAGAAATTATACGCCCATAATCATGGCAGATGGATGGGAATGTATAAATAAATGAACATGGGTGCTGAATCCTCAAAATCAAAATTCATGAAGAGGACAGCTCTCTAATTAAATGATTTATTCATGCATGGAGGTTTCAGGCAGACACCCTTCCTTAGTGTGCAAGCTGAAAACAGTGGGTTTTGTAATACAGCTATTAACTAAGATATAAACTATTATAATCTAAAACTATGACACTGTTTTTTATATACAGTAATTGTGAATTAAAGACACATAACAAAGACTTCCATGACTTTTCCCCAAAACCTAACTATATCTGTAATCACTGCTGACACAACATCAGTGCAGTAAGTGAAGCCACTGACAGCCACAGTGGGTGGTGTCTTTTGTTTGTAGCCAAATGAACTAGATGGGCTCGCAACAAGTGTGCTTTCTTAACCTTTTCCTTAATGAGTTTGCCCCCTGAAGGTCTCACATCTCAGTTCTTGAGATGGGCCCGAAGAGCTCAAGGGTTGCTTATTTTAGCCGTAGCATCATGAGACGTGTCAAATGACGAATTAATCAGGCCTGATTAGCGATGCTGATTTCACCACCTGCCTCTTCAATGCATGAAATGTAAACAAACAGCAACAAGGCAGTTGTATGAGATGTGGGTCTGATCCACACATCCAGTAAAGAATTGAGGTTGTTGTAATCAAGGAACATTAATGAAAAATCTTATCAGTGAAAGAGTGAATGTTTATCTAGGACTTCTTCCAGAAATCAAAAACAGAGAGAAAAAAAAAAAGAAAAAGAAAAACCTGAAAATATATACATTAATCATTCATTACCCAGTGTGCTGCAGATGACATCATGTCTGCAGGGACTGCGGGGAATTTCAATCTTCTGTCTTTCTTCTTTACTTAAGAAGGATTTAAAACTGATGGGGAAGTATTGATTGGATAGGACGCAGGTATGTAATGGATATATAAATGATAAATGTGTGAGGACATTGGGAGATGAAAGGAGGACATGACAGGCAGATAAATTAGGACTCTAAGACCAGTTTTTCTAGTCAGGTGCATGGCAGTGGACCACAGTCACATTTTCTACTCCTGTATGTTGAGATTTCAACTGTAACAAATCAGTTATTCATTTATGACGGTCATGCACGATTTAAAACTGCAGTCATAAATGTATTTTCATTCAAATAATAATGTGCTGAAAGTAATTTAAATTGAGTGGAACTAATGTTGCGCCTCGGCCACGGGGGAATGCAGCATTGAGTGTGGACCGGGTCTGACGTCATAAAAGCCCATTCAGCATCTGTGTCCCACTCCACCCTCTGTCCGTCTCTCTTACTCTATTAGCTACTGGCCATTAGTTTCATTACATTGCATGATGCATGTTGTCAGCATGTTTCTGTCTTCTTGCCTGCATCAAATAATTTCGTTCATTGTAGAAACATGCACGCGGATTAGTACTGGAATAGCTTTGTAGTTTTTGTCTGTTTTCCAGTCACTTAATGTGACAGGTTGCATAATGCATCGCAACTCAAGCACTACATGTGCACATGTTTCAGGAAAAGGATCTTTTTGTAATATTTAGCTCTAATTTTTCAGACAAACACAAGCATGAAACAATGAATCAGTGTTGCTATAAACACACTACCACTTGCCATAATCACATGCTGTAGGGAACAATTAACGTAGCTAGCTGCTGTGTTAACATTCAGGTTTTTGTGCACTTCACATCTTTAAGACAAAAGGACGTACTTAGTAAGTTGTGTTTATAGGCCGCAAATGGCACAAAGCTAATCAGTATTTTACTAGTATAATAAATAATGCATTAATCATTTGCATTACTGCCAGATTGATACCAAAATTGTTTCATACAGGTTCATAATACTGTATATTTACCTGTTTTTACGTATCATCCAAACAACGTATTATTTCCAAGTAAAGTTGTTTTATAGTTATTTACAATTACCATTTTTAAATTTGTAAAATGTTTAATTCACTCAATAAGTGATTATTTTATTATTCATTAACATTTTTTAAAATGACCTTTAATAGTTTAGAGGATTAGTGATATACCAACTATTTCAGTTACCTATTACTCATAGCTGATCCACAGCTTTGTGATATATTAATTCATCATTTTAAAGTTATATGGTTTGTTAATGATTAGTTCATTATTAATTACTGACTTATAACTGTTAATTGATGAGGGTTAATGCTTAAATTAGTCTTTTTCACCATAATGTTTGTTTATCTTTACATTCATGGTTGCATATGTGTTCCTCACATTCAGTTACTTTTTTCATATTGATCATTCGACTATGAAAATGAAGGCTGTGCACATTCATCCACAGCACGATGTTGCACTTTAGACTGTTTGACAACCATTGTGTACATTTTCTTTAGGTATTTATCTGACACTGTTCAGTCTTCTCAGTCTGCAGTGTGAAATATAGTTGTTGTGATTCATCCAAGCAGTGATGTCCGACCATGTCTGACCAGAGTTATGGGCAGTATTTCAGTGTCAGGGTGCTGCCTGTGGTGCTGCATGTCGATTTGTCTCTAATGTCCGTCGCCTCTCTCTTTTTTCCCTCTCTGTCTTTCTCTCCTCAGCCAAAAGGCTTTCGGCGGTACTACAGCTCTCCATTACTGATCCAGGAACAGTATGGCTGCATCAAAGAAGTCATGCCCATCGGTGAGCAGCTTAAATGTCCTTAATAATTTCAGTTCTGTGTGGGATGGCATGCTCTAAAGTGACAACTATAGATAACTATTGAGCTGTTTTATAAGATTTCCCTACTTGGTTTTATAGTATTGTGATCAGCACATGGCTACCCTGAAAACTTAACATTTGTTTGCCATCAACATTTATCATGTCTTAACTCTTTTTTAAAGCCTGTGGCAATAAGGTGGACCCCGTGTATGAGGCCTTGAGGTTTGGGACGTCGCTGGCACAGAAGGCCAAGAGAGCCAGCGGCTCTGAGTCTCCACATGGAAACTCGGTATGAAAAGGATCATTTATCATGTGGAGTAGTGTTTGCTTTTACCCTGTTGACACAAAATACCAAACACAGATACATTTTATACATAGAAGGTTGTTTTCATTTTTTTTTGTCTTATTTCATATCTCAAGTCTTCTCTTCATTAAGGTCTAATATACATACAGACACGTAAAGATTAGCAGTTTATTACAGTTCAGTTCAGGTATTATACTTGTTATATTTTGTTCCACTGCAACAGACATACTGTAGCTGATAGTCTAAATAGATACTACCACTGCAGGGCTGTAAACACTACCAATAAAGGCATTCTGTTCCAGGCAGTAATGAAGGGAGATGTGGGTGCAAACGCTCATGTTACAGCTCTGAAGATCGACTGGACTGATTGTAGAGCTGCACTCACCGTCCTCCTTTCCATCTCTGTGTGTAACACACAAGGAAATCTGTCTTTCATAGCTTATCACTTCTAATGTAAGCAAAACTGTATGTGCAGTCTGGATACGTGCCTCCGTATGATGACATCTGAAAGCTGTTGGGTTTGGGCCACCCTGTCCTGTCCTGTGCAGCTGTTAGTGAATGGGTGTGTGTGTCGGTGGAGGCTTACAGAGACAATGTCTTCTCAACAGGAGTTATGATAATAGTTTCCAAATGCAGACTTAGAAACAGCATGTTTGCTACACTACAGTTTTCTCCAAGCTGGTTAGTGTGTGAAAGTGGATGCATTTTAGCTAGTTTTGTGCTCAGAAATTGAACTAAGTGTATCTTTCTATCTCTATCTGTATATATCTAATCTGTTTTATCTGTTCTATCTTATCTCTGCAGACCAGTGACTTGGATAAGGTTCCAGAGGAAGTGGTGGCACACAGTAGTAGGCAGGAGCTGTCAAGAAAACACAGCGATGATGGCGAGTATCCGTTGCGGTACACTGTGTGCATCTGGATCAAAGCCATATATTGACACAAGGACAAAACACACTGCTATTGCTCGTCCCACAAGAGTCTGAGAAGGTTTCTCCTATGAACCATCAATTGAGGTTCACTGAACTGAACTCGCTCTTTTGGATGTGTTTGCTCACTCTGACCCTGCTATAGAATATCCCATTGAAAAAGCCTAAAGAAACGTTTGGACCTTTCTTTTTTAAATCTGCATTGTGTGTAGCTCTTGATTCGGTGGTGACTGGGTTTTTCCAGCTGCACAGTAGTCTCTGTAGTGAAGGGCAAGGCACTGACCCTTTACAATCTGGAGCATTCACCCTGAGCCAAGAAGGCAGAACTACTAAGAGAATGGTGGAGTGCACCGAGGTAGCCCTTGGCGTTGGAAAATGCTATTTGAAGCGTGGCTACAATGCTGCTGAACCATTTCCTTCAGAGAATAGCACCTGACCCAGCAAAAGAAGAAATGAATGCATTCGTAGCCACGAAACTGCTATTGTTTCTTGCTGGAAAATCTAATTTGGTATGGATATTTATAAACCACAGAAGACGAGTCATCATGTTTTTGGGGACACCTTTGATTTAGGGCCACCATGTTTCAAGATATCTAATAATCAAACCAGCTGATTGCTGCTGCAGCTGATCAATATGTTGTGATGCATGTATGTCCAACATGAAATCTTATAAACATTGCAGGTTGTAGGGGCTGCAAGCAGGGCTTTAGACTTTATTCTTGTATATTTAAATGGTTGTTGATTTCGTTTAGTAATTATATATATATATATATTTTTTAATTTTTTAATTTTTTTTTCAGTTTTCACAGTCATTGAGAACGGGACGGAGCATTACCACCAGCCAGAGAGAAATCCTGACGATTTGCCGGTAAGAGACTAACCCATCTAATTGTTTTATATAATACATATCTAATGCCGACCAGTGTATGTGCGTGAGTACACTATTGATGCCTGACCAGTACTGAATTGAATTGAGAGTAAATAAGAAGGATTCAATGTTCTCTTTGGTTCCTTTCTCTGGTTTCTCTGGCGATATTTAAGTATCTTGTATTTGCAGGAAATTATTTTAATTTTTAAACATATTTTTTTATTAGCCAACAAGTACTGTAATAGGCCATTTAAGAGCAAAACAACAGCGTTTTTTTGCTTTAGCTTGACATTTTTTCAGTTATTCCAGCAGTTGTAGAGAAAGGTCGTATAACTCATTTGTCTCACAAAAGACATGTGAGACTTTAATTTATGTCAAACACAAACATCAGCAAATCTTGAGGTCAATTTTTTTCAGAGACAAAGCCTATTTGCTGCCACTTTTGTAAATAAAAAAAGCTTTTTAGCGAAATAACAACCTGGTAATTATATAGGGAGGAAAAAGTAAACTGAATGTCTCTTTTCGGCAATTTCACAAGTCAGCAACTCTGGTTGTCAACTTTTCAGTTTTACTTTTGTCACAGTTTTCCCAGTGTTCTGCCGCTCTGTCTTACAGTAACGTGTATTATTGGTGCAGTCTGAAAAACTCTGAGAACCGACTTTGTTTGATGACCAATGCCTGAACTCTGCGTGGTTACTCTGAGAACTGATAGTCCATTCTGCGTCCATTAAGCATGCTGCACTTGGCCCACCGCCTCCATCGTCACTGCTGAATTTCCCAGGACTTTGAGGGAAAATTTCTTTTCCTGCTGTAACAAATCATAATGGAGCTGACACGACCACTGGCCTGCACTGATAGAGAGAAGCCTTGACCTTACAGTAATGTTTGAATCTGTGCTGCTGTTTTTATTCTCTGCAGTGCAGATGCAGTGCTGATGGTGCAAAATTCAGTGAAAGAAAAAGGTTAAACCTCTGTGAATATCTTGCCACCACCCTGCAGAGCAACAATATTAATATTTCATGGGCACATTTCAAAACTGTTCTTTTCTTTTCTATCATTTCAACTTCCATGGTGGGATTTGTGGGAGAGGTGCTTTCAGTATCAGTGTTCTTTGTAGGCTACATATTTTCTATGTGTAGCCATCTATCCTGTTTACTTTTATAGTTTAACATGTTTATCTCTGTTGTCAACAGTGGAAAAAGACCACAGATACAAGGACAAACACAAAAATGAACAAATAACCATACAAGGCAAAAATACATTCAAACACACACACACACACATCCTCCTGTGCAATACAATGTAGCAGTCCAGCCGTCCATTTCGAGGAAGAGACTTTAAGTGCATTGTGCAGTGTTATCAGGCTGGACCGAGCACAGCTGGCAGCGGGCTGTTTGCCTGTCAGCTGACAGGTCCATTAGCTCAGGCTGGCAGACAGACAGATGGCTCTGCGGGGTGATGAGCAGAGAAAAACGCTTGAAAACTGCTTCTTCACCAGAGACGGAGCCTCCAATTTGAGATGACAGGCTCACACGCAGTGTGAAACTGCAACACTGAAAACAGTGTTAAACTACCTGAGATCAATTGATGGTAAAATAGTCTGGCTCATACTGTAATTTCTTTTCGGTTGGATTCTCTGTTTGGAAAGTTTGATTTTGTTGTAGGTGGCGCTCTTTTTACTCGTCTGTTAATTTGAAGCAGCATCTGTTTATCCAAACGACCTTCTGGAGCTTTTTTTGTTGCCGGAAGTATAGAATGTGTCACTTCCAAAAGCCAAACGATTGTTACTGGAATAAAAAATATTTTAAATTAGCTCTTAAAGCTACACTAATCAATATTTTTATAAAACAATGGATCAAATGACTATGTTTAATATGAAAGGTGTCGCTCATAGTGACAAACCTGAAGAGAATTATGACCTGACTCTGCAGTTCCTCTCAGCTCTTCGAAGCGTTTTAACATCTTTTAGCTCATTGTTTTGGTTTTAGGACCCGCAACTTTACTGTTCTGGTTCACTCTCACAGCTTTTGTGTCATTTCCAGCCACAGCAGGCAGCTGTTTTCGGAGTGAACGCTACATGCCCAGCACCAAACGGCAGAAAGACAAAGTTAGCGACTATAGCTAGTGAACATAAAGGAGCATTTAGCTGCTAAATAGCCAGATATTTTTCTGAGGAGGTGCTGGAGCTAAACAGAGCTAGAATGAAAGTGAATATTGCCAGGTGGCCAGAAACACGACTCCAAATTAAACTGTAAATATGCAACTGTTGGCTAACACGTTCACAATAATAAGTTTACAAGGTTATTATAATATGTCAAAGTTGTGTTTACAGGTTGTTTTACTACCCTCAAGTGGTCAAAAAAATCAGTTACTGCAGATTTAAAGGAATGCACACTGCTCTACCATTTTCTTTTTTCCATTTTTGTCCCTCACTTCAAATACTGCCTTCTTTTCCGATAGCTCAGTTACAAAGGAGGCTGGTATCTTGGCATGCCTGACCTCTCATTCAGTGTTCCAGGCTCCCACAGCATCAAGAGCCTCTAAAGGCCAGTGAGCAGCTGAGTTAGCTGTCATGGATTGCCACTGCTTGATGTTGTTGTTTTTTACCCTGAGGCCACAGAGGCAGTTTGCCTTGTGGCCGCAGTTAACTCAACTCATCCATCAGCCACGTTGCCAGTCCACATGGGTGACGCTCGGGGAGCCACAAAAGACCAGAAACACTTCTCTTCATTACTATACAGCGCCACAAAGATGGCAAATTCTCCTGCTGTCTTGCAAAAACAGCCATTAGTGTGTCTTAAAAAGTCATTCTCATATCTTTTAGCAAAATTCCCCTCCAGGCATTATGCTGGAACAGGACAAGTTATCATTTGGAGGGATTTCAAGGACACAGCAGGCAGGATTCAGACTAGGTATGGGTGATGAAACAAGAAAACGCCCACCAGTTTTCTGAGCAGGTGTGAAAAGCGCCAGGATGGCGGCGCATCTCCCTGCTAATTGTGCTAACACTTCTCTGACAACTTCCTCTCCACCCACAACCCTGTCCTGTTTTAACTTCCTGAGCATTCATGAAAGCCTGATCCTGCGTCTCCCACTCATGTTGACGGTGGATTAAAAGGAACAGATTGCAGAACAACTTAAGCAGCTCCGTGGTCTATCAGTGTACTGTAAACAAGGGCTTCTCCTGCCTATGTGAATGCCAAAAGACTATTTTCAGATATGACTGCGAGAAAAGTGACAATAGAGAATATGGTGTTGTATTATATTTGTGTCGATGAGCTTTGTTTAACTTGTCAGCCACCATTTACCTATTCCTTAAAATATCTTTAAAAAAAAACAAATATGTGTGTTCATGTATTTCCGCGTCTTTGTTGTCCAGTTGGAGCAGAGCCAGCTACAGAAAGACATCCTCAAGCTCAACACTTATGTGGCCTTGCACAGCTTCACCCCCCAAGACAGCCATGACCTGGAGATGAGGTTAGTGTACACACACGTCACTCTAATCAAGAAATCCCACTACAACACTCACTGTCATTACTCAGTGCAGCAGCTGTCCAGGGACTGATGATGAAACACAGCTGACTGATTGACTCTGACATGATTACAGTGATTCCCTTTCATTCATTTTCTGCTTTTCAAAATGTCCTGAAGAACAAAGAAAACAAAGTCAACGAAGAGGCCGAGACTCACGTACTGCAATTTAAATTTTTCTGTAAACACGATCCAACTTCACTGTGATGCACTTTGATTAGATTGAATGCAGCGCTGATTAATTCATACACACACGTACATCCCCAAAGGTCACCTGCCAGGCAAGATCTAAAACACAAAGAGGCTACGCTGCTTATTTCACCTTTAAGCAAACAATCTGTTCCAGTTCCAGTTCTTAAATATTGCAATTACACTTTTTAATGATCATTATTAGTTTTAATGATTTAGATAACTCAGTAATTCAATTACGCCGATACTAAAATCAATCAGTCATAATATATTGATTAACTGCATAGGCCTGCCATGCACACACAACAGCAATGACAGAAACAGAATTTCTGTTTATGAGATTCATTCATTGACTCCTGCTGCCTTCTGTGGTGTTGACAATAATAAACATCTTGTATGTTGCACCTGTTGATTTGCAGTTGTTCTAAACTAGTCGTACAATACACCAAGACCAAGGCACACAGTCACAAATCCACAAAGTACACAAGGAAATAGGATGACATGTGTCCGTGTCTGCTGGCGAAGAGCTGTCTGCTCTTTGTCAATATTCATCTGCTTTTCCATGCACAGGAAATTCACTTTATTCTGGTCTGTTAATTAGTGTGTCTGTGTTTCTTTCTTTTATCTTATATAATCACTGTATTCAGAGCACTGCAAGTCAAAGAACACAAGAATAGATTTTAAAAAAGGAACTAATTAGCTTCCTTTTTTTAGGTAATGGTCCTCAAAGATTCATTTCTCTGGAGTGGCCTCAATAATACTACCTGTGTGTGTGTGTGCCGTGATGGTCTATTAATATCAGTCAATCACACCTGTTCTTGGATTTATTCTGAGAGAAACACACAGTCTTTGGAAAGTCCATTTAGAAGTCCATTGTTAGTTATTAGTCCATTATTAGTGTGCCAGGGGCTAAGAAAGGATATATTATTTTTGAAAGCTAGTGAAAAAACAAACATTTTATTTTGGTTAAAATTATGAGATGTTCAATTTTTACTGGCCAATACATAAATACCAATTTAATTAAGAATATGGACAGAAAACAACAGGAAGTACTTTTAGCTTTTCAGACAAACCAATGAAGGAAAGCTCTGTAGGACAAAATCAAGCTAAAGGAGCTGCATCCTAAGCCACTTTCATGTTATTTGGCCAGTTCTCAGTCCTGATGGTTGCCATTATAATCTAAATGCCACCCCACAGCGCTTCTTCACATTTTTAAATACAGTGCACTGGGCAAATGGTGGGCGAACACTAAGACAATGCTCTGATTCCATGCTACAAAATGGCTGCAAATCCACTATCGCAGGCAGTTACGTCTAAATTAAATCCAAAATTAACACAAACACAATCAATTTAGTTAATTTAAAAGAAGCTATACACAGTTTGTTTGTGTCTGGTTTCACTTGTTAACGAACCACTCCAAATACTGTACATAACACCGCAAAATAAGCTAATTTAGGCTTTTTAGTATACCTGGTGTGACTACAAAGCTAGCAGTGAGCAGTGGTAATGGCATTTTGGAGTAATTGGTGAATACTCCCAAGTCAGAATAATGGGAGGTTTTCCTGTTCTTCCCACTCTGCCAACAATGAGTGAATGCAGCATTAGCATAGAGTATATATTGTATACACTCAGTATGGACTTGGTAAACAGTGTTGTTGAGGACTAAAAACTGCTGCTGCTCTCTATGGGTTCAAACATTCAAGCATGTTGCACCTCTGAACACACCATAATTATTGTTTTGGCTTTGGCAGTTAATTGAAAACACCTGTTGTGGCCCAGTTTAAGCTGTTGAGAGTTTTGCAGCTGCAGTTTTTTGTCCTCTGTGATTCAGTACTGATTTACTCTTGAAGACAGAATTTGTACACAATTATAATTTTAGAATTTTAGAATTTTCTAAAAGATGTTTTTGTATGTTGGTTATTAAGCATTTGACTATGTCACCTCTCTCCCACAAATGTGTTTTTATGGACATGTAACCAACAAAGGAACAATAATTCAAAGCGGCTAAATAATTGTCGCCATTACAACTTAAAAGGTGATGATATGTCAATATTGTGTTCACTCAAGTGGCTCTTTCCCCCAAATGGCCAAAAAAAATCAGTTATTGAAAGTAGACACAGCTGTATATGTCTAGCCTGTCTAATTATCTCCAATAGAATCTGAAACTCAGGCTACAGACTTTATCCTATCCCTTAAAACTATGATTGATCGGACACCATCTGCAACACACTTTGAAATGGGCCCTCAGGAAAGAGAGCATTCATCATGAGCAGTCGTTCAGCCTAAGTACCCATTTGTTCCAGGTTCTCACAGAAATCCTTCGAGGATTTAAGGATACGAGAGCGCACTTCTTCTCTCCCTCTTTCTCCTGCACACATACACACACACACACACACACACACAGAGGTCCTTCCTCTCTCTTTGGTCGAGAAAAACTTCAATCATGAGGCTTGATTTAGAATTCATTGACTGCTTCTCTATGACTCTGTCCACCAATACCTGCTATACTACAGCACAAAGTTCACCAAGCTTTGTTTCTAATTTCTTCTCTTATGAAAGCCTACATCAATGTTTTTCTCCTCTGGGTTTCGCTGCAGACATTAATCAATACATCAAACGCTAACACATAAAGTGAAAATGGGAGGGAAATGGAATTTTTAATCAAAAGGTTCAATTTCCATTTTCATTTTAAGTGAGAAAATCAGGTTTGTGATTAGTTTCAGTTGCTGCCACATGCTCTGATTACATGATTACCTTCGACTGTGGTGATTGTAATGATGATGAGTTCTGCATTTTTAAAATACCGATCCAGAAAACCCACTGTTGTTTTTTGTTGTTTAATGGACAATGTAATTGTGGAACAACATGTATTTGTTTTCGTCACCTTAGAAGATTTTACAACGTTGGGTGTAGTGCTGTTTCTCACTTACAATAAACTGTGTTTGTCTGAGTCATGGTGCGTATTACCAAGCAAAGGACAGCCAGCGTTGTAAGTGAGCCACAAGAGGAAGACAAAGGGAATTTACGTAAACCAACATTTGGCTCAACTGTGCTGGTCCTTTTATTTTTATTGGTCAAATTTAGCTGGCGGCTTTGAACAGATGCTAGTAATTATGGCACATGCGGTGAAATGATTCATGCGTTTCCTGGATAAAGAAGAATTACTTACAGCAAACAGGATTAAGGTGCATCCAGTCTCGTTTAAAACAGAGAAAAACATTGCAAACACCTTCTTCTCTGGTTGGCTATACAGCATTCGTGTTTAAAGGGGCTCTTGAAGAGAGCGAGTTGGGAGGTGAAGCTCCTCTTATTGTCGTCAGAGCTTACAGTAACTTTTAGGTGTTGCTTAATTCACCCTTTGCAAAGCCCTGCACTCTCACACAGTGGGTGTGCTGGTTGTGAACGGGGCTTTTTGTAATGTAGCCTGTAACCAGACACAATAATAATGCAATAAGCTAATGATATGGTTCTTGGCTTTGTAGGTTACTGTTGGTAGTAAATTAGTTAGCAGGGCATGCTAATGTTTGTTATTGGTTTTGGATAAAAGACGTGGCCCCATGTGTCAAATCCAAACCTGCTTTGTAGAGGGGCTGTGTGTTAACCTACAAACAGGGTCAATAGAGGCATACAGCTAATTTTTCCACAGGGCCCCCTACTGGATTTATCTGACTATGCAGATAAGAAGACACTAATTTACATTTTAAGTAATTTCTCCTTTGTTTTGCTCTATATTGCAGCGCGGGAGACAGAATCTTATTGGCTGACGACTCCAATGATGACTGGTGGAAGGTATGTACAAAACCAACATATTACACCTAAGTAGTGACATGTCTCATCTAAAACACTTTCTTTCTTTATAAGTACAATTAACCTTCCAGGATGCTACATTCAAAGATAATGTTTGCAAGTTCGTTGTTGTGCAGTTGACATATAATGTGTGTTTTCCACAAAGCCCCAAAAAAAGCCCATATAAAAAATGGATTGATAAATTACAGGAAGTCAAGCTGTAAATTATAGGAACAAGGCAACAGGCTGCCTCAGGACACAAATGCATGACAGATAAATTAGGGATACAAAAGGGCCAAAACGTGACTCTACAGAGGCAGCCGGCTGCCACCAGACCATGAAGAAACTCATCACGCATTTTAATGCTGTTGTTGTTCTCTACAGGCTGTAGATAAACAGAGACATCTGGCCTGTTTGGTCTTTGAACAATGGATACTTTAACAAGTCAAGAGACAAACATTAGCACCTGATGTAACACATGAATACAATGTATTGGTACTGTATGTTAAGACATATACAGTTTATCTAACAGGTAGATTTTAGTATGATCTCAAATAAAACTTTATGCAGGTTTTATGTACTGTAACCAACAGAACCCCTGTTGTTTTTTCAAAGATTTTATCCAGTCATGAAAACACTGGGTTTGTAATCCTCTTATGTACTGTGCAGCCCTTCCACGTGTCAGCTGTTTTCATGTTTGATAACTTTTCTTTTCAGGGGGTAATTGAGGACAGGATCGGTTTCTTCCCAGCAGCCTTTGCTCATCAGGTGCGGGCAGGGGATCAAGTGTTCAGGTGTAACAGAACGTTCATTGGCTGTAAGGAACAAGGCCAAATCACCCTGAAGGAGGGACAGGTACTGTACCAACCTCATGGTGATGATGATGATGATGATGATGATGATTGACAGATGATGGATAATTTAGGTGAAAATCTTATAAGTCAAGTGTTGTTGATTTTTATGTCTTCACATAAAGCCAGGCTGGACAGGATGTCCACCACTCATAAATTGGTGGCGCATCGTGCTGCTGCCACTCTTTGCTCTCTGTTTGGGTCTGTTCGGGTCAACCACATTTTGGATTGGGTCTAATAATCCTGAGGCTTATTTGGGTAGGGTCTGACTGTCCTCAGGAATGGATGTCCTTTTTTAAATTAAATTATGCCCATTGAGTTCTTGTAAAGGTTTTCCATGTGTCAGTTTTGAATTGTGTCCAAAACCTTGGACCCGTGAAGACATGTAGTGCATTGACGTCTGCTTGTAAGAGTGTGCTGTTGCTATTTCACCAGCCAACTAGGTGCTCAAGTAACAAAGGACCAAATGGGGGAAAAAAAACACATCGGCAATACTAGCCTAAGGCTGCTTTCAGACAGATCATCGACTAAACGAACAGTCTCTCTTCCATATTCACAGTTGCTCGGTAAATAGTGGAATGGTACATTGCTACATGGTAAACAAAGTTCTTCTTCACCTTGGCATTTTCCGGTCTGATCACCAGCGAGAGTGGCCGCCGCAGCGTGACATCGGCTGCGTTTCTCCAAATAAACTCCTTGATGTCTGCAACAGTGTCTTTTTTGATTGTACCACTGGAGAGTGCCAAAGTCAGAAATGTTTACATTGTGCATAAAGTGACTTTAAAGGAATGCATGCGAGAAAACGTTTTGGACACTTGAACACTTTTGTGGATAAAAACCTGCCACATGAACCTGAAAATGCCTAACAATCCATCTAATAACAAGTCTAGTTTTCTTCATTTATGATTAAGTGACTTTGTGGGAATAAAAAACTTTCTCCAGACAGTAGCGGTCTGTTTGCTGTTAGGGTTAATTGCCCGTCCTTGCCCAAAGACAAAACACACGAAGGAGTAATTTAGACCAAACATTAGCAGAGTTGAGTTGAACACTGTCATCATCATTGGTTTGGGGAAGCAATGACCTTTATCATGGACATTAAAATTTCCACATTACACCTGTGTGTAATTCATGATCACACCCCAGCCATTAGAGCACATCAGATTCACATTATCCAGCAGCTCTTTAGCCATCTTATTAGCCTCCTGCAGCTCCCACGTCGCCTCTTACCTCCAGCGACTCTTCCCTTGCATACGCTTAGTCACTGAAAAGCTCGACTGGAGTTGGTCGACAGAGGATCCCTCTCAAGAGTTACCATTAAATTAGCATTTTGGCATAATGGCTGTACTTAGATCAGGCCCCGTTTTTTCCCCCACAATGCTTTCCAGGGCATGGTGGGACTCAGAGGAGGCTTAAAGCAAGCAACCCCCAGTGGAGATGAAACCACCGAAAACAAGATGAGTCTGTGACCCGCTGCCTTTGTTTTCCAGTCCCACAAACCCAGGGGAAGATGTTGTAGAGTACTTAGAGCGAGCATGCAAACACAATGTCTTCTGGTCCATTATGAGGGTCAGTGAGTGAAATAAGGAGTTGGAGAGAAAGAAAAGGTTGATCACTTTTTTTGTTGATTAATAAATACAGTATTTATTCCTCAAAACACCCCTCCCCGTCCCCTCTCCTTTTGACCACAATTATCAGTTTATAATCTCAGAACTCATCTCATAATCAACTACAGCGTCATCATCATCATCACCTTAAATGTCATGGTAATAATAAATGAAGAGATTATCAACACTTCTGCTGGGCAACACAGTATATTGATACAGTATACAGATTTTGTGATGTGAGACTTTCAAAATAAATCAAACTTTGTATGTACAGCTCCTTTCATACAAGTGCTTTACAGAAGACTAATAATAAGCCAGTAAATGCATGCCATGTTACAGCTACTGTACGTTCCAGGTTTAAGCTGCATGTAATCCATGTAATCCCCCTCTAGTTCCCCACATTGTCCCTGTCTGCTTCTCTGCTGTATACTACCAAATAAAGCCACAAATATCCAAGAAATTATTTAAATAATAAGATTAATGAAAGCAGCTACCTGTTTGGTCACGATATCTACATTACTAATCATCATTGATGGAAATATTCTTGTGTGAAAATTATCATCTGAAATCATTCATAATCATCCTCCAAACTTTCTCACATTATAGATACTATATGGGCAAAAGTATCTGGACAACCGAACACAAAGTATGTGAACACATAATCATAACACCCATATTTGATTATTGAACATCTCAACAGTCTGCATTCTTCTGGGAAAACTTCCCTGACGTTGGCCTTTATACATATTGAAATATTCGGTCAAATGTTTTTTACTATATTTTTGACTGCACTTGTCAACTGCACTCCCTATTCTTAATTGTTTTCGTATTAAAGTAAGATTTCTCTTTTCCCTCAGATTTGTGTGAGCAGTGAGGGCGAACGCAGCGGCTTCATCAGAGTGGCGAGTGGAAAGAAGAGAGGCTTTGTGCCCTGTGACGTTCTGGGAATCATCTGAGACAAACACTCAGAGAAATGAAGAGAGAGAGAGAGAGAGAGAGAGAGAGAGAGAGAGAGAGAGAGAGAGAGAGAGAGAGAGAAGGTAGAAGGTCAGAGGAGGAGGAAACTGAACCTACAAAATGTCTACGAGAAACAAGTGAGGGAGTTCGCCTCATCAGAAATTGGAGTTTGGACTTAAAAGTGGTCCTGGTTTTGTCAGTGAGAACTCCATTTTGTTGCAGGTCAGAGTATGTTCCTCACGCCCTCTCAACACAGAGAGAGATGCTGAGACGACAGAGCGTTTGTTGTTCGCAGGGAGACAGGAGGTCACTGTTTCACTGGATCTGATTTAATTTATAGAGCTGCCGTGTGTGTGTTTTTTCCCCGTTAGCTTTATTCTGCTATGAGCTGTTTATTTTTCTCTGGAAACAAACACTTAATACAATGATTGTTTTTCATGGTTTCGGTACATGCAATGGATTTCCTCCTACAATTAGTTTAATTGAGCTTTTATTGCAAAGTAGTCAACAATGGGCTCCAAAATGTCCGGTTATATTGGATAACAAATCCCTGACGTCAGAAGGTGATGGAAAAATTGGATTAGAATAAAAAACATACACAATAAAATAAGAACATTTACTTTCATTGAAGCCTCAAATCTCCCTTAAAATCTCTCAAGTTACAGTTACAGTCCAATGACAGAACTAAAAAAACAGGTGAGAAACAGCAAAGCAGATGCAACAAAGAGATGTGGGGGAGTATTTTCAAAGGAGTTCGACACAATCAAAGACTTAAGAAATTCTCAGCAGTCTTCCAAAGATATCGCCGTCATACTTCCCAGGTTTATAGTGTCTCACTCATTGCAATCCAGGATTTTACATAATGATGATGGTAGTATACATTTTCATCATCATTGGAATCAGAAACTATTAAAGTTCGTGTTTCAGTGGACACAAAACTTATTTACCAAATGTAACCGTTTGCCTTGTCTCCATGCTGCAGAATCTATTAGATTTATCTTTTATTCTTTCTTAAAAAGTTATTTTTTCTTTGATTTATTAATTGATTTAATTTTCTCTCTTTTTTGGTTGTTTTTGTCAAACATTTCACGGCTTCATTGCTACAAAGCAGAAGTGAGTGAGAAGGTTATGATATAATCAGGACATTAATGATTTAATGATCAGAGCTCATGTGGTCTGTTGGGGACAATGAAACAAACGTGTGAACTTTAAATGTCATCACTCTCGTGTGGTTTTCCTTTTTCTCAGCACGGACGGTTCTGAACACTTCATGTTCGGATTCTAGTGAAGTGCATTTATGGAAAGGTGTTGCATCATAGTAGATATAGTATATCTCTTACAGGTTGTTCTGCACTAAAACTTGGCTTTATTGAATGTCCAAGAATTCTACGTTGTACATACTGTACATACAAGATTAAAATTTCTTCTTTATCACAACAACTGAAAGGGTATTCTCATGATTTTTGAAATGTCTCACGTCTTTTCTTATTGCAATTAATTATATAAAAACATAACTGTAATATTGTCACGGCTCAGCCGTGTTTGTAGTCTCCCTTGGGTTCCTGCTGTTCTTTTCCCCCCTCCCTCTCGTCTGCTGTGCTGTCTCTCTTTGTGTTTGTGTGTGTGTGTGTGTGTGTGTGTGTCTGTTTGGAGGGCGTGGCATCCATCTACACATCACCTGCTCAGAGTCTGCAATCAGTCAGCGCACCTGCCAGTCATCAGCTCATCACCCTGCAGTGTTTCGACCCTGGTTTGCCACTCAGTCATCGCCAGATCATTGCTTCAGTTTTTGCGGTAGCAAGCTCACAGGTCTCAGTGAACTTTTTCTATTTTAGATAATAAGATAATTTGTGAAACATTTTTTGCTCGTGCTAACCTTGTCATTTCCTGTGCTCCAGGTCCATCTCCACCAGTTTACCGACTATCTTGTTTGCTCATCAGCCACCTACCTTGCCAGTCTGTCTCCATCACCCCAGCCTGCCTCCCAAGCCTTTCCCTCAGCTGTCAGCTCCCTTTTATCCGGATTTCCCCGACCCACCACCTCCTCTTCCACCTCCCTTCCCCAGTATACCAATAAACCAGTGTGCGTTTCCCTGAATCCAGCGTCTGTGTCCTGCACTTGGGCTCCGCCCAGCATCATGAAACAAATATTTCATCTATCTCATCCTAAATGTAACAGATTCTTCCGTCTGTCAGGATGATTACTAAATTTCCATCATGGTTCTCTTTCCTCTAGTGCTCATTAATTAGCTATCGATAATAAGCTCATCATTCACTCAAGTGGGCCCCCCCAAAAAATTATGCATCATACAATTATGCATATTATGATGTGATGTATTTGCCAGTGGAAGCAACTGGATTGTGACTCAGTTATTCAGAGTGCGTAAAGAACCAAATCCATTTTCACAGCAAGAAAGTGGTAGAGACACATTTTGCTGTAATGCTCAGAGAAGCCTTTAAAGTTCTATGTCTCAGTTTTCACATCATTCCCAAACTCCTAATACAAAATTTTATACTTATACAAAAAATCCCCAAAATTATGGAAAATCAAAATGAATTTGTCTAATTAGGTACAGTGAAGTTTTAACAAAAAAATGAGACATGATTGTTTGGTAGGTTTAACCTTAATGCATTCTCAATTACTGCACACAGCCATTATGAAAAAATGCTGTTACAATTTCATATTTATCAAAATAGCATGCAATGATCATTTGTTAATATTTGCAAAAAGTCTTTATAATGTACTTGAAAATTGTAACAATTCCCAGGCTGCTTGCGTGCACACACACACACACACACGGAAATGACAGCAAGCTTTTTAACTTACAACTAAGACAAAGGAAACACCAGACAGATTGTGAAATGTGTTACTATGTTGATACCGTTAACCTGGGATGCATGCAATGAAAGTACCTAGTTTTTTGTATATATGTAATTATATACTCCACTGAACATTTCCTTTGATATTAACCCTTTCACGCATAGTGGTCACTACAGTGGACAGCTATTCAAAACCCGTTTTCTTGTATATGCATATTTGATGGTATAGTTGCACATCAGCCACCACAGTGGACGCTAGTGCATCATCCCATACACTGCCACCCACTGGCCAGAACAAAGACATTGTTTTGTCACTCTGCACTGTAGCTGCGTTGTTGCAGCCTGTTGTAAAAGCAAGATCATTCACAATTGATTTGCAGTGTCACTAGTTTGGACAGTGCCATCGTAAGTAAGAAAATACATACATACAAATTGAGTTAGTCTTGTGAACCATGTGTTTTATGTGTAAACACAGCAGGTTTTGAATGTTAAATTTAGGTTTTGACTTGTCAGTTTTTCACTGAGAGTTTTGCACACATGCTCTCTGTTATGCAGATAGACCAACACTTAAAAAACTGTAAACTGTTGTTTCCAGGGCACTGTCTCATCTAGCCATCTCACAGTTCGGTAAGCCTTGCTGATTTACCCCCCACTTGATCTACCTGACCATCTGAGCAGACAATCTGCACACACTGCAGTCCGCCACAAGAGAGAGATACTGTTTCGCTGCAGACTCAGAGCTTTCAGCAGCTCCATTAAGCAACTGCTCACATGTCTAAGTTGTTGCTGGAGGCACAGGCTGTCTATAGAAGTTGAGACAATCATAAACACTTTGCTTTTTCAGTGTCTGTCCATTTTCCTGTTCTGTGTCTGTGTTATGACACACACCAGGCCATCACTGCAGGCCAGCCGGTCCCAGATGCTTGACTCTGGCACAGCCTGTTGGTTTATTAGAGTAACAGCAACATCTGGTTACTGACGAGCTGGTTCTCTAATGGCCCAGTGCAACAGTCTCTGAACTAATCAGGAACAAATAAGCGAACAAAGTTTGAAATCAGTCAGAGGAAAAAAAGTCTCAAAGAAGCATGTGAGACCACAGACACTTGTAAATTTGGAAATTACGCTTTCACACACACTTTCACACACACTTTCACACTGAAGTTGAGCTGAAGTTGAGCTGAAGTTCAATGTAACCCAGTGTTGTAGTTGCTGCATACCTGTTTGGTTCCAGACAAGAAAATACAAAGATCCGTGTCTTTATCAAGTGATTTTTCATTTTTCTTACAAAACAAACCATAGGTAACAACACAAGTCATAATTTATGTGTGTAAATTATGTGTCTAATATCACGTAATGATTGGCACACTTTTGTCTTGGTCTACCATTCAAATTAGGCCTAATTAGGTCGCTCATATTGGCAAACCCACATATTATTATCACCCAATTCTGCAGTTCCCCTCAGCTCTACAGAGCTTCATAGCGTCTTCCACCTCATTGTTTTGTTTGTCCGGCTCACAACTTTCTTCTTTTGGTTCACCCTCTCCTCTCTTATGAGTGTTGTTTCCAGACACAGTTATAAAAACCCACTGTGCACTACCTGCTCAGCACCAAACAGCAAACAGACACAGTTAGTGACTAGCTGGTGAATATAGTGGAGCATTTAGCACCTGAAGAGCTAAATATTTCCCTCAGAGGTTGGGGGAAAACAAAAGCAGAGCTAAAAGAGAGTGAATATTGGACTTATATTCATCAGGTGGCCAAAAACAAGAGTCCAAATTAACTCTAATGTTGCTCTGTGGATACTGGATGTATAAATAGGCAACTGTTTGCTAACAAGTTCCCCACAATTTTATCATATGTTAACGTTCCTAAATTTCCCTCGGGATCAATAAAGTATCTGTTTACAGCTTGTTGTGCTGCCCCCAAGTGGCCAAAAAAAAAAAGAATCAATAAATGCAGGTTTAAGTCAGAGCCTCACTTTTGGTCAATGGATCTCCAGATATTTTTGTATATATCCGTATATCCTGAAAACATATCTTTAACAGGAACAGGAACAATGTTCATTTAGGGTTTGAACAGTTAAGGAACATGTGGGACGTTCCAGCAGGTATTTCCATGTAAAAAAGTGACACACAGTACATATCTATCAATTTATTAAAACAATTAAATTAAATTAAATTGTTTCACATTGCTATTTTGACATGTAAGACATATTTTTACTCTTTAAAAACAAAGATACTGTAAATGCTTGTCTGGATTGTTTGAAGACCTCAAATTACTATTCCAACAAATTCATCTGGTAGAAAATTGTGTGTGTGAAAGAGTGTATATCTGATATATGTGAGTGTTAAATATGGTTTCAGTAGGTGTGAAGCAGGAAGGAGAGAGCACAGCCACCAACCACCATAGTTGGTGATGTGTTTCACAGTCAAACCTGTGAAAAACAATAAAGAAACTGCTTACAAAAACAGAACAGACTCAATTCTGAAAATGCCTGTGAATATTTTGGTGGCCCAGAAAGATGATTCACAGTGACGTCAATTAAAACCATGTGGACAAAACATAGCAAGTCACACAAACATTTTAGCATTAAAAGAGTTTAGATATCTCTGTAAACTTTAATTATCAGGGTGTGGAAGTTCCCCTCCGCTCAAAAATGTGTTTTTCTTCTTGTTCCTACAGTTGAATGATTGAGCTTCAACGATGGATGAGCAGAGTTTGACACTAGTTTGGAAGCCGATTCTGGTAATATTTAACTTGCTAAAGTGTGACATGTCTGGAGGGGATCTTTAACTAAACTTCAGCAGTTTTCTAGGGTCATGTGCTTAGTTTGCAGGGCTGTCATTTTCTTGCTTAGTGATACCAGAATTGCTCAAAGTACATTGTGTCTATAAGCACGTCTGGGTGCAGTAACACCTACAAACCTGCTACATAATTGCGGTGAGCACGTTAAGCCCTTCTTTTGGAGAACAACTGAATGTGTGCTTCATCAACGTGTTTGTGGAAATGGTTAACACTCTTATAGTGCACAGTATAGTGGGGCTTTTGGTCTTTCTATAATAATCATAAAGGAGAAACACTTAAATTAACTGATTTATTTTAAAAAACATACATTTAATTACAAAATAGATAAGATGTGGATGGCAGTAAAATCAGTGGTGCAAGTGAGTGGATTTGTGGGAAGTATGGTGTGCAGGTGTTGATGGGAAAAATGATCAAGGAACCAAAAAAAGTGCATGGAGGAAGACTCCCTGAAGCTTTTACAGTGACTGGGAGCATTGGGCCCTGGTGCTATCAGTCAGCCCAAGTGGACGGCCCCGCCTATTAGTTACACAAACCTGCACGAGAGGAGCAAACAAGGTACAAGAAAACAGGCCAGAGGGCTGTCACAGACCAAGACCTAACAAAAGACATGGATTACACTCACTTATTTAGCATTTTTCATTCATTTCAATTATGTAAACACTCTTTCACACATATCCATGTTCTTCAGTCCTCATGAGGATCCCATTAACTACTCTATATTAATTTTAATTTGCATTTTATGCCTGCCACACATAAAACACAGCGTATTTCAGGAAAAACTTAATTTTGTGTTGATTAGGATTCATGTTCATTTTGGACATGTTTTTTTTTTCACAAGCGTGTCCTTGTATAAGATCAGCTGTACTTAATTAGAGATTTTGAAGGGGATGGGAGACAGTTCCTGAGTAAATAAAAATAGCTTTGCTTTGAAAAGCTCCATTAAACAATATGTATTGTGTAAGATGGCTTTTACATGAGATGGGATATCCTGTGCAGTATATGAATATAATTCTCTCTTTAAGAAAGTCTTTTTTAAATACTTTAGGATGTGTATTTGGTACAACATTAAAAAAAGGAGTGTCACTTCACTTTGTGGCGAGTAAGGTGCTGATACATGTGTTTAAGAAGCAAATAGCAGAGGTTATGCAACAGCATAAAAAGCCACCGAATGAGTAAGTCAATGAGTAAGATTTATCTGATGATGACGGCCATGAGTCCTGCCATCAGCATCGCTCTTTTCCAGCTCTCCGCAAGTAAGAAAGCAACATTATTTACCCCATTTTCCTTATAATTTAAGTTTATTCTGAGACACGTTTTTCTTCCAGCTGTTGGTAAGCCTCTGGAGGTCCAAACTGAAGAAGAGGAGGATTTTCTACCCCAGTTAAAACATGAAGTGAGGGAGACTGAAGACCGCTGTACAGAGGAAGTGAGAAACTCTGACACACGCTCACAACGCAATAAATTTCAAGACATCCTGTGTCAACATGCTACTATTTGACTGACTCATCAGCTCATGAGCTGACATTATCATTAAAAAACATATTTTCTTTCTTATTTTGTTTGAATTAAATCCTTTTTATATCAGATATTGCAGGATGGAGCGTTCCCAGGTTCCTGTGGTGCCTGTCAGTTCATTGTGTCCAAAGTGAAGCAGAAGCTGGGTAGTGATCATTCAAAAGTAATGAATATAAAATACAGTTTCAAATAGTTGTGATGCATAAATTAATTTTGATGTATAAATAAATGATAAATCAAACATGCTCAACGTGTTCACCAATTAACTCCAAAGCTCGCTTTGATTTTGATTGTCCAAAATTGGTTTGGGATAATGACAAATGACATATTTTGGGTGCACTATACCACATTTTAGTCTATATATAGAACATATAATCCATCTCTGAAGTGTTCTAGCAATGTTTCAGCTGTTCTTGTGTTCATATTGTCTTGTTTCTGCCTTTGCAAAAAATCTTTTCTGAAGCTGTTGTATTTCCACATGCAGTGATGTAATTCTTCTCATTTTCTCATACATACTTACTGACATTTCTTTCAGACGTGACTGTAAGACTTTCTTCTCTCCTTGAACACCTGACAGCTGAATGGGAGAAGTAAAGCCATGAGGCAAAGGTTACTGCAGATCAGCCAGTTTCATTATAACTTCAGTGGGTTCTTGAACGTGGAAACGCAAGCTGAGGTTCAGAAGTCATTTTGTTGATTATCTTCAGATATCGACACTGCTTGAACAATGTAACTAACAGGTACCTATTGTATTATTATGGGGTACCTGATTATTACTGAGAAACAAATGTAGATGTCTGGGGGAAGATGGGATAATGAGTTCTGGAGCATTTTATAAATCTGATGATTTATTTTGAAAATCATCATATACTGAGGATCGGCAAACTACATCCTAAATAACTGTAGGGTACGTTTGTGTTTTTATACTGGAACCAACAGAGGTCCAGGTCAGGAACATACTGTAGGCCTGCAGCCTGTACGTACTGTGTATGTCACATGTGTATGTATGGTGGACCCAAACGCAGACAAGACAGCCGGAGGTAACTCAAAAAAGGTTTATTTAGAGGATAAGGAACACCAGGAACGGAACACAGAGACACACAGGAGACGCGCCGCATGACATGAACAACGAACCGACAAGAAACAAAGGGAGCAGACAGGTATAAATAGAGACAGGACTAACGAGGGAAACAGAACCAGGTGAGTCACGAGACACAGGTGAAGCAAATAAACAGATAATCAGACACAGGTAAAACAGTAGGGCCGGACAAGAAACAACAAAGAGTCCACATCATGACAGTGTATGTTGTAAAGTATAGGCCTACCTACAGTATGAGGTACAACATTGCACTTACAGCATCCTGAGGTGGTTCGGGTTTATGTGGATTGACACTGTTGTTATGAAGTACAGGAAGTAGATACGTTTTTATGATTGGATTGGATATGATGGTTTCTACAGTAAATACAGCTGAACTCAGAATCAGGAGGGTTCATCTAACGACGACCAGGAGATGATTGATTTTATGTCCTGTTATATGTCATAGTGCAACCGTATGAACAGTAAAGAACATAAACACTACAGTCATTGAAAAACTTAATTGAGAGTGAGTCACTGCACATTATTAAAATTTAAATATGATGTAACAAGCTATTATTTCATAACTTTCAAACTCTGCATATGTCTTCTAACCGTAAACTACCTTCAACTTGCATCCGAAATGGAATACTTTACGACAGAGATAGGAAATGTGGGGAGAGAGGGGTAGGCTATGACATGCAACAAAGGTCCTCAGCTGCAATCGTTCTGGGTGTTGGTGTTCTGTGGGAGACGTGTGTCTTAACCGTAAGGCTGCTGGGTTGCATGCAATGCTTTGCTTTCTTTTTAAAAACCTGCAAAACTAATGACATCCCTCTCAGTCTCTGCTGTACTTTGTGTTTAGTGCTAGCTAGCAAATGTTACCGTGCTGGACATACAGTACATCAGCATGTTTAGCTCAAAGCACAGGTGTGACTATTGCCTCACAGAGCTGCTAGCATGGCGGTAGACTCTCTGTCTTGTTTATCAAACTTCTATTTTCAAGGTACACAAGCTGGGTGTAATGAAATATTTTATCTCAAAGAATGAAGCATCAAAATACTAAAACTTTCATAGTCAATTAATTCCAGGCTTTTAGTTGACAATGATATGCAGATAGTGAATTTGTTTGTGGCACAAACATTGCTCCAACACACTACTTTTTTTTGTGCTAATGACTACATGCATTGACTGGAAATGAGTGGGTGATGTGACGAAGGTGGTCCGCACAAAACCACATGAGAGTTTCAGCAATGTGACCAGACACTGGTTGTGGTTTGAATTTCCGTCCGTGGAGGCTTGCAGGAGTGTTGCTGTGTAGCCCCTCACCTCTGCTGTGTATAAAAGGTATGTTATCACCAGATGCACACACACTTGGAGAGCATTCCTCACTGCAAGCAATGGAAACCTCTTCAGTCCTCATTGTGTGCATCCTGGTGACATGTTCAGGTGTGCTGCAGAATGTTTTCGATCCTATAACATTGTCTTTAGCATGTGAAGCGTACTTCATCATTTGTTGTTTTGTCTCTTCGCAGTCTGGACGGTCCACGGGAGAAGCTTAGAGGTCACCATTGATGATCAGGAGCAGGTGGAAGTGGAAATCTCCATGGAGGCCGGCATGGTGACGTGGCTACCTTAAATACTCTGATAGTCCAGCATTCATCTTCAGATGTCAGACCACAAAATGTTAGATGATCAACAAAGTGTCACTTGCCAATTTGTGTTGCTGTAGATTATGTAACCCCAAACTTTTTTATACTCATTTTTTATTAAAATAAGGGTAACACTTTACTTTAACCCTCTATTTAGCATTTATAAGCAATATATAGACTCTTAACAAACTATTTATAACATGCTATAATGTAGTTGTGAGTAGTGAGCACACATACAGATATTATAAGTGTTTATTAATGAATGTCAACAATTTCATGAAGATGTTATACTGTATTGTTATATTGAATTATACTGTCACAAGTAAAAATGTAATACTGTCACCAGTAATGTGTTATAAACCGTTTATTAGTTGTTTGTATGCTCCTTATTTAACATTTGCTCAGTATTAAAAGTATGTGTCACTTTCATCTGCAGCTTCCAGGTAAATGCTGGGCGTGCAAGTGGGCTTTAAACAAGGTGAAGAAAATCCTTGGACCTAACGCCACTGCAGAGGTAAAATAAAATGTCTGACAGCTCAGTGAGCAAGATGATGTAGTCAGTGCATTTGTGGATGGAGCAATAATGTCATTTTTTACTCTCACAGAGTGTCACATCAAAGTTGAATTCCGTCTGCAACGAAATTGGCCTCTTGAAATCTCTGTGCCGCAAATTTGTGAAGACACACCTCGAAGAATTAATCGAGGAGCTCACTACCACTGATGATGTGAGGACGATCTGTGTCAACACTGGAGCCTGCAAGTGAGTTACCAGCAAAATATTGTACTCTTTACCTCACTACATTTATCTGACAGCTGCAGTATCTTTTCAGATTAAGATTTTAAATACAAAACACATGATCAGTTTATTACATATGATACACTGTTATAGATTAAACTACCAAACACTATATGAAGAAATTAGCTCCACCTCAGCCAAGTTCAACACTAAACCTCTTAAATATGAATACACCAATAATAATAATCCAGTGGTATATTAATATAACACCATTTTGCATAATGAGTACTTTTACATTCTGTTGGTAATACTTAAGTAAAATTTTTAATTACTTTTACTTGTAGTATTCATTGAATACTTCTTCCACCACTGATGCTCCGTTACATTTTAATGATTTTGATCTTTCCCTGTTTTTCTGATGTGCTCTCTTTAGGCCAAAGGAGTTGTTGGACCTGCTCTTTTTTCCAAGCGACAAGGATTCACAATTCGAAATGAATATCCCTGATGTTG
Organism: Maccullochella peelii; assembly: GCA_002120245.1. NCBI lineage: Eukaryota > Metazoa > Chordata > Actinopteri > Centrarchiformes > Percichthyidae > Maccullochella > Maccullochella peelii. The sequence continues at coordinate 71,746 of LKNJ01001775.1, forward strand.
GACGCATGGATAATAATTAAACTGCACTTAAATTGTAAGAAAAACATAAACCAAGCTTGTGGTAGAGGCAGATTCACGGCACACATAAGTATATGATCAAGGGTCTCTTTCAGCTTTTCTTGTGTCACTGAATTTACTTTGTGTTGCACTTTGTTTTGTACTTGTAATGGCTGTAATGTCGATTTCTATTTCTGCATCTGTGCATAGATGATATCAATAAATGTTTGCATTTCAAATTTTATGAATATTCTTTGTCGGACTGGACACAATTGCATCTGCACCCCTCTGATAAACTCCAAATTTTGGTGACTAACTCTTTCACTTCAGTTAAACGACTACACGCATCTCTGTGGTTTGAAAAAATTCACTTCATTTTCACTTTGAAACCTAAAAAGCTCTTAGCTCCTGAAAAAAAAAA
>LKNJ01001776.1:0-46993 GCA_002120245.1 Maccullochella peelii
AGGCCGGAAAAGGGAAGTACTGAAAGTGGGCGGGGCGGAATAAGGTGAATATGCAATGGTGTAAAGTGACACCAAGATCAAAAAGTGGTTGATGGCATGTTTCAGTGGCATATGGCGAATTCTTGGAGGTATGTCGCTGTTACCAGAGGGGAGTGTTATGTGCCAGGGGAAGACCAGTGACATGCTGTTTTGAATGGGCCATATGCCAGGTGAAAATAAGTGCCATACCACTAGTCAAAGTGTCATATCACTAAAAATCGGCATATGACACTAAAACAAAGAGTGAGGTCCCATTGCCAGCAGAACACAAATCACAAGCCATTTTTAAGTGGCACACAGCAGTAACATATGTCATTGGGAATCAACATATGCTAGTGCAGTGGTTCCTAAACAGTTTTGTCTGATATACCCCCACAGCCCTATTAGTTTGGCACAAGTTCCACCTCGCTGACTGACACCACCCATTATGCCCCAAATGTGTTCATCTGATTCAGTTTTAATTTGCTCTTAAACTCTACGCCACGCTTTTCAGAAGGTTTGGTCAAATTTGATACTGATACTTTTACCACTTGGGAGTATCAGAAGAGAGATGTTTCAACCATTTATTCATTATTTTTAGTGATCTATCTTTATGATCTATCTTAGTGATCTTTTTAGTGATATTTTCTGCTTGCTTGCCAACTAGTTTCGTTTTAAATGTTTTACATCACTACATGTGGTGTTATCATCTTATAGCTAACCGAGGTCAGCGGGAGGCCTGTCCTGTGCAGTCGGCCTATCTACTATTACCAATTTGTAATCCTATTGGTGGTTTATTTTTCTTCCTAAACACAAATACATGATATATGATCTATTTCTCTATCTCTATTTTTTTATTCAAAATCTCTATTTTTAGCCAAGCTGCTACGCAATCTTTCCACATACCCTCTGGCATCTGCTGAAGTACCCCCTGGGGTACAAGTATCCCTGGATGGGAATCACTGTGCTAGTGAATAATAGTTGTATCTGCCGGTGTAACATGAGTGATATACCTTCTATAAAGTGCCATAAGCCAGTAGAACAGCACTGACATACCGATTGTCAACAGCGGCATACCACTAAGAATGGGTTTATGCCACAAAAACAAGAGTAGCATACCATCAGTACATTTTTTTATTGTGGCCGAGTAAAACATAGCATGAGTGTTCAAAGACTGCCTTTGGAAATGTCTGCAGATTGTTCAGCGACAAAAGACTAAGCTGGGTTTATGTCTAGTGCATCTAGAGCAAATGTGAAAATATTGCTAAACAAAAATGAACTAGTACTATGTGGTCTAACAACATTCTACTGTTATCTTTCTGTCTTTCAACAGCAGAAGACACAAAACAGGGTGGAGTCGGAGGGTGAAGGGTTTCTTATGCTCCATCAAGCCAGAGGAGCAGACGTGAGTGGTATGCTCTGCCCTGTGGAGTGATGGTCTATAAACCTGACCTCATTTGAGGTCCGTCTCCATGGCAGACGTCGCCATGGCCATCATATAATTACTCTGCACAATAAAACTCAACATCAAGGGCCTCTGTTTAACTAGGATAAGGGGAATGAGAGAGGCCATCTTAAGCAGTGTCTGCTCCTGCTGTGAGGCTGGCCGCCTGCTCAAGCGTCGCTTGGCGGGCACTGTGCCCTCGGTCCAGCTGCAAGACGGCTGCCAAGTGGCTCATGACTCAAGTGTATCCGAGGGAGCCAGGCATGCCACCTGGGCACTATCCGTTACAGTGGGACGCTGTTTACACAGGGGGCCGGAGTGGAACAAGGGAGGGTAGAAACAGAGTATAAATGTTGGGTATAAGTGTGTGGATGTATCTGTGTACGATTGTGTGTGTATAATTAAGTGTGTGAGACTGAAAGCAGGACTTGGAAATAGACGAGCCATAATTTTTTGCCTCTTTGTAAACAGAAGACCATTACTTCAGGCTGTCTTCATCTAAGGAGCCCACTGCTTCTTTCTTGTCTAATGTTTGGCACAGGACGCCTTTATCTACATGCTGTTTGTGTCTAAGAGCCCTCACAGGCTGATTCAGAAGCACAAATACTCTTTCAGATACTATAACGTAATGTTGTGGGTGAAAATAAAAACGAACAAAACAATCAGAAGCAGATGCAATTGTTGCATTTTGAGGTCTTTCTCTCCATGGTGGCCTCCTCTTCATGCTCCTCTCACTAGTTAATTGCAGCGCTGCCACATGGGTGCCATGGTGCCGGCCTGCGGGCTGTTATTACCTCTGCCCTGTCATTAGCTCCTGCACTGCACTGAGTTAAAGCCCGGAAAGAGCTGCAGCTCACACAGGACACAATGAGGATCAGTGCTGTCACATTCCCTACAATCACAGTTAACATCATCGATAGTAAGTAGCCCAGCTCTTCCTACTGCCCCTCTATCATCTTGAGGGGACCTGCCAAAAATTGTGGATTCCCCTGATATGACTTTAAGACCAGAAGTATACTCCAAACCAAACAGTATTTGATGCGTTCACAAAGCTTATCAAACTGTGATTTAATATAGTGCTGCAAGCAATTGCTAGACTACTCACTGCAATCTGCTCATTTAACCCATCATTTTAAAATCAGAAATGAAAAAACAGATTGATATTTTTGTCGGTGCAGGATCTAGACATTCAGATTGACATGCAGAAGTCGAGGGCAGCGTAATAAGAGAAGATAGACGGATGATGAAAGAAGAAAGCTTTGGAAGACATATTCACTTACCACCACTGAGCAGCTTCATTACCAGCCACAGCTCATCCTTTACCACGAAGGAGGTGTAGTAAGACACGATGTTGGGGTGGTGGCACTGGCTCATAGCCTGAATCTCTTTCTGTTAGAGGAAACAAAAAGAGAGAGACAGAATGCAATAAATCAGAATAGTACAAAGCAGTTACATGATCAAATGACTAGCTGTTTATTTGCCATTGACCTGATGGAGTTGGTGTAATCTGTTTTATATGTATTTTTATTCATGACTTTCATTATTCATTAGTCCCACTCCTGAAACAGCAAGCAAACAACCATTTTTAGAGCAGTTAACAGTTGTGGTAGTGAGATGAACTAAACTAAAAATATACCTTCCTTATGTTTTCATCCAAAACCCATAGTGCAGAGTAGTATGAGAAAAGCCTGGAGGAAGCAAACTGAACACAGTCACAATAAATGCACTATTCCTTTGATGCAGAAGCTATTCTTGAAATTTAGTGTGATACTTAAGATCTTAATGACGTCAGAAGAGAAATAGGTTAGGTCAATATAATGCATATCTATGCAGAAGTGAAACACAGCCGGTACTCAGCCCTTTATGCAGCTGTAAAGCTCTCTTTCTCTGTGTGTGTGTGTCTGTGTGTGTGTGTGTGTGTGTGTGTGTGTGTGTGTGTGTGTGTTTGGAAAGCAGGGGAGCTGAGGTAATGCTGGCACAGAAGTCTAATCCATCAATTCAGCACCAGCCCTAAAGTCATTTGAGGATAGACAAGCTTCCTAAGAAAAAGAAAAGCTAGCTCACTTCGGAGTTGGGAGCACTGATTCACAGAGGTTTTGCTTCTGTTTCTGCACTTAAATACTTGACAGATGACTGAACCTGTTACTGGAGCTCCATGTTTATGCACAGCATCTCTTTACTTGTTGCGATAATCAGGAATATAACTGCTAAAGACCTGAAATTATGACTGATAGTAATAAGACACCAGTCCTGAATTTTTCAAGGATGTCTTATTTAAATCTATTTGAAGACGTCATCTTGGGCTTTGGGGAAATTGTGATGGACATTTGTTTTTTAACATTTTCTGATATTTTACAGACCAAACAATTAACACAATAATCGTGAAAACAAGCAGCAGGTTAACAGACAATGAAAATAATCATAAGCTGCAGCCCTAGTACAACCATGAATGACATCCCTGCTTAGTGCCACCCTCGGGCGACATAAAATGTTATCGTGCAGAATGTATTTGACAACAGCAACCTTTCATAGGAAGATTTTTTACATTTGAAGTGAAATATTTGAGAAAACGCAATTATTTATCATCAAAGCCACATCTAAGATCAATGTCAAATTCACCAATATGTGTCAAGTACAGAGAGGACCAGGGTGTGTTTACACATCACATCTTATGTATTTTTTTCACTGTTGATGGAGCTAGGTGAGATTTTCCCCATTTTCACAGCCTTTGAGTTAAGCCAGACCTTCAGTATCTCTGTATTGGATCCACAGAGGTGAAATCAATATGACCTTCTCATCTAATTATGGGTTTCCACCACAAACAACCTTATTTCCCAAATCTGTAGTGTTATTTAAAATAGCTATTGAGTGTTCTACTATGCCAGGTGCACCTGTCAACTGAGAAACCTTAACACTCAAGCTGACAACGTTTGTTAAAGGCATCAATCAATAGATGCTTGTGGGTCAAAACGTAAGCAATCAAAGCCTGATGTTCCATCAGCATAAATGCTTAGCTTACACAATGTGCATTAGCAGCAGTATGCCTCTGATGCGGAGTCAGCACTACGGAGCCCGTGGCCTTCAGCGAGTAGCTCCGCCAAGAGAGGCTGGGGCAGGCAGGTAACATCATGATGCCATTAGAAAAGACTTCACAAAAGAAGGTTAAGAACATGAACTGAATCATAAAAAGGCTGGATACAGAGGATGCATGAAACAAAGTAATTGCAAGCATGACGGGTACAGACACGTTTAAATGCACACAAATCCGTAGAGGACAATAGCAAGGCAGAGTGTCAGTCAAAAAAAAGGGGGAGCGCCTGCCTGAGAAAAGTTCAGAGCACAAGGTTCCATTCAGATTGACCAGCAACAATCTTTTGACCAACAGGTGAGCCCGCACACCACTCCCCTTTTCAACTAAAGCCGTTTTTGATTATCAAACAGTCTAATAACTTCCAGTCGGCCGGGCCAGACGGCCAGCTCTATGGGTTGTCTCCCCTATCATTCTTTCTCTGGATACTACAGGCTGAGGGGGAAAACAATAATGATATAGCCTGTTGACAGTTAACTGGCTTCAGTGGAGCCAACCCCCCCCCCCCCCCGTTCTCAGCACTGTGGAAGAGGCAGGTCACTGCAGCTCTGTGGGCCAGGGTAACCCCAGAAAAAAAAACCAATGGGATACCAGGGAGGATATCGTGCTCTGGCAGTTGGCAGGTTTTCCCATCTTTTCCAGCAGACAATGTGTGAATCAGAGAGACTCTTTGTTGTGGGGATTAGGTCACTGTAAAGTAAACCTAAGCTGCCGCAAAGACAGTGGAAATGTTCTCATCACTCGAAACCATTCATACGGCTTCTTTCTGTGTAACCTTTGACATTTGATGAAATTTTGCTTTGTAATAATATTTTTGCAGGACATCTCAATACTGACTGGAAAACAAACAGTCTCTACGTCAGAACCATTCATTGTAAAAGGTACACTATGCACATACTACATGAAATCCAGCTTAATTTGCCTACAAATTTTACATTCTCCACTGATGCAGGCATGTAGAACACATGGGTAAAATACTTACTCCGCCTTAACATCAGTTGTACTGTATGGTGATCTTTGTATCAAGAGCTAAAGTTCATCCAACCAGTCCATGAAACACTCCAATCAAGTACTCAAACCAGTCTTTGATTTCTTACAGCAGATCGTTTCTTCAATTAAGAATTTCTCATTTAATTTTACCGGCACTTGTAAGTCCAAATGCATAAGTCGAGGCCTCCATGTCACATTTATACATCTAACTATGTGTGTTAATGCCAAATATAATGACAAGTGCCAATTGCAGGTTTCCAGGTCACAAAATGATCTCTTCAAACCATCAAATATTTGGTGTTTCAACTTAATAAATTACTTTACATACAATTAATAGATTCATCAAAATTGTATTTGATTCATTTTCTGTCAAAATATTATTTTATGAACAGAAACCGGGAAATCCTTTTTCTTTTGACCTTTGTGTTTGGTTGTGGGTGTTGCAATGATCTCATCCTGAAACACAGGCATTCAGAGGAGCTTTATTCAAAGTTACACACCTCTTTGCCACCTGCAACACAAATGGTTTCACTATCCCATGATTACATTTCAGATTTAATATACGAGAAACCTGTGTAGGACATCATTGTCAAGTGACTTTAATAATGACCATCGGTGTTACATTCATAAGCTGCACACCATCAGCATAGTGTATTTCTCACTCCCCGCTGCTTTTGCATGAGTTAGCTGTATACCATCTATCAGAAGGGATTTTGTAAATGAACAAAAAAGCCTTAGAAGAAGAAAAAATCTGATACATGTTCTACACTATTCTACTATTTTTGGTTATTTTATTCTAACATTTGTCATTATTTCATTAAAATGTAATTAAACAAATTAGTCTACAAATGAGAAATATATCTTTTATGTCACATTGAAATTATTATTTATTCCATATAAAGTTAATATTCATGTCCTAACATTGCAAGCCAAAAGGTTGACATATTTTCTCTCAATCTTAAGTCAAAGTCTTTGGCATGAGAAGGATGAGTATATTTTTTTGTGGAGGACCAGCAGGCAGACGGTAGGCCAAAGAATTCTGATCAATAACAACATCAAACCGGCCCTCCATCACCTCGTTCCACCCATCTAATAAAACTTCCTATTCTCCCTAATGGAAATTGCATTGGTTTATAGAGTCAGTAACCTTTGTCTCATATCTCTCCGACATGTCAAATCAAATTCCTGTTCTTACAAAAAGTGAGTAAAATAGGGCATTCATTGTGACATGAGTGGGGTCACATTGGTTTATTTAGTAAACAGAACTGAAACTGACCTATTCTATCTTGTGATGGGTCTATAAATCTACGTTGATCCAAAGCTAAACACTAAACCCCTTGAGTAGGTTTTAGCCTACAAATTATAAACAGATTCTCCAGGAAATAGACCAATTGTATTTTTCTATATCAGGCCTGATCTTTGCAGTATTTGGCGTGCCCGAGGGCCTTGAAACTGAGCAAAAAAATAAATGACCTATTGTCACAAACTGAATACAGTGCTGGGTCACAAACTGGTGCCACAGAATCGCGCTGATGGCGGACGCACAGAGAAGCCACTATAGAAGCAATGTTACGTCACTATCAGTTACTCAGTGCCTAACACACACTCACTATGAGCCAATCTCACTGCAGCATGCACACACAAAAAATGATTGAGAAACAGAGACACTGCCGATTGATGGGAAAACTAAAATGTGATCTTAATGCTGAGAACACAAATATACCTCTGAATCACTTCCTTTAGCTTCATTCAGACTTCCTATGACAGAAAAAACGATTTTCACCTCAGCACGCTCAATATCTTTCTCAGGTCACTGTGACATCAAGGTATTTTAAGGTATTTAAAGTCAAAATTTGATTAGTATTGTGTTTTAAACCATGTATTACCACACTATCAACAATATTGTTGATCACATTTTTCTCATAAGTTTCAATAAATAATTAAAGCCAATAGTTGAGTAATCATCCAACAAGATATTCAAACTGCACCACACTCAAATTGTAAACAAACCTCCTCCTCATCTGATCTAGTTTTAGTCACTGAAAAGCGCCTGTCCATCAAACTGCTGTGCTACATCATACCACTGCATATGGACACACAGAGACATGACAGATTATTGCTTTTCTGGCATTAAAGAATTTCACAGGTAAGATTAAAGACCTGCAGGCTTCTTTAAAACTCGTGGCATCCTCTTTAGTGAAGCAATCTGGGTTCGATTCAGTGCTTCCTTGACGTTTAACCGGGTACCCAGCGGGCTGTGGAACTGGGGGGGAAAACCACAGGCAGGAAATCCGACCTCGCTGTATTCCATGTGACCGCCTGCTCTGAGAATCCGGGAGCAGCATTCCCCTGATTCAACCTCCAGAAATTGTGTGTGTGTGTGTGTGTGTGGGTTGGGGGGGTTGGGGGTTCCTCTTTGGTTTAGTATTGCCAGTGAGTAGTGAGAAACCTGCCAGTAATCTATAGCCATGATCTACCATGCACACTTAAAGGCTTACACAATATTTATTTCCCACAAGTTACTTTCACAGACTTTTGGCTGAGAACTAGGAGAGAGGGCTGGAAAAATCCATCAATCACTCCTCTGGTCTAAGTTAACAACAGCTCATTTCCCAGTGTTAGACCAAAACCTGCATCTGGTGTATGTGGGCGCTCTAGAACAAGAGGGTAACTGACAGCTACCATGCAATTTTGCTCTAGATTGTGCCCAAGCCAAGTGACATATTTCCCGATTTATAGCTATAAAAAGCCTGGGTTGAACTGAGCAAATCTCATGCCAACTGTAAAGTAACCGGCAAATTAAAAAAATTAATCGTTTGACAAACAGAAACTGCACATAGGAAACTCCTTGCCATCTCCAAAGCCTGAACACAAGCCACAAACGAGCATCTCATCATCTCTATGTGCAGGGGAGCTCGATATAATCCTTCCACCTCTTGAGCTAAATCGTAAACCACATGTCATACAGTAAATGATGTGCCTAGCCACGGCACAAGATTGCATTGAGGGTATAAAGACACAATACAGCCGTCAGGAAGATGTCCCACGGTGGTCTAATAGTTTCCTGGCAGTAAGTGGAGTCCTTCTTCAGAGAACAACCAGAATAGTGTTTGAAGTGACAGGGATGATTTGAGGAGAGCTCGGAGAAAACAAGTAATGAAAAGCAGAGGAGGAACCAACTCCATCCACACACACAGGCCACAGAGACAAAGCCATAAATGTGATCTCGTGCTGTAAGGGGGTAGCTCCCTTTGATCACACATGAAAAGTAACAAGGTTACAAAAAAGTCCAACTGAAATCACATTTAGTCACCCTTTTTTGTAGTCAAAAATAATGCCAATGTGTTTTTTTAAATGCACTGTTAGTTTTTAATATTAAAAGAAGAAAGAAAAGGTCTATCAGAAATGCTCCTTTTTGTCTCAGCCGTTTGTAGAGGTGTGTCAGTATCTGTGTTTGATTGCAAGCTGCTGGCAGGCTGCCAGAGTGCTGGTGTTACAACTTAGGGAAGGAGAGATAAAGTTAACTAACTTGCACTGGAGACCATGGGCAGACAGCGTGTTGTTAGTAGTATTGAAGAGTAGGGACGACACAAGCATCTAACCGGACTTAAAGTGAAATTTGCAGGTACGTTTACATGCTGTTTCATGTGCTGCAGCTGAGCAGCTAGGTTAATTAGCTATCTAGCCTGCAAACTGACGTTAGCAGTGTTAGCGGTGCACTTTTCCATGGTGAATGTGTGTTTGGTCGCTCGTTCAACAAGCTAATCTGCCTATGATAAAATGCTGAAGTCACTGCTTTATGCAAGATTTAATTGGCTGTTTCAAAATAAGGTATCCATCTATGTAGACAGATACCAAACAGTATTCCGTCAAATTAATGCAAAACTAGGGGGTGCCATTATGAAACCAAAAAATATAAAATAGAAATGTCCCCCATTTCTGTGGCAGACAAAAAAAGAAATTGTTGGGCTTTCAATCTAACATGCATTCACATAGCACTGTTGTGTGTGTCTTACCAGGAGTTCGTCCATACTAGTCTGGCACTTCTCTAGGTTGATGCGTTTGATGGCCACCTTCTCCTTGCGTGGTATACAGTAGGCTGCTTGAACCACTGCTGTGGCCCCGCTCCCTAAAACAGACAGGAAAACAACTCATTATCACCTTGATTATGATTCAACATAATAGTCATCTCAGGCAATAAGAGACTGTCAGTGCCGTTGTAGAACCCAACTTTGGCACATACAGCACATTCACTTCAGGTTATATTCACATCCTTAGGCTGCCCAGGTTTCCCCCCTCCCTAACCCAATGTCTACATCCAAAAATAATGGCTACTGTAGGGTAATAAACCTAACTTTTACCATTACCTCAAAATCCTCCTGAGTTCAAGAAGGTTAAGTACACTTCTGCTTTGACAGTTCATCCGATTTCTCTTTGGTACAGCTTAACTGTTCATCAATTATGAATCGGCTATCTCAAATCCTGCCTGATGAAGTGGGTCTGACTGGGGCCGGTGATTCTGCTCAACGAGGCTCATCCCCAGGAGGCTTCGGTATGAGGTTCATGCCTGAGAGGACCAAAGTTTGGTCTGCAATTTAGAAATCTCCCTTTATCTGGACCTTATATCCTTGGCCTAATTTGAAGATTCAGATCACTGTTCATTGAAAACTGGCTATTATTCTTTTACAGCACCAAATACCACAATCCAGACTAGGAGGATTCAAGGATCCAAAGGCTTATTTGTCACATACATAAGTAATATATTTAGTAAATTAGTATATGTACATTGCAGAACACTGCCCAAACCTTTTTGGATCATAGCAACAGTGGGGCGTCTATGCTAGTTCATACCACCACAACTAATATTATGATGTACAAGCAAACACATACACATTACAATCTGATTCAAGCTTGAAACAGTGAACAATGTGTGATAGTCAGAGTATAAGCTTGTAAAAAGGTGAGGGACGCCTGTTGTTCCTGCATCATGTGAGGTCATTTCACTGCCCCCTCAATGCTCTTATTTGTCACCATGCAGGCACACGCAAGACTGTTTCCACAAGATCTCTGGAGTATACATGACGCTGAGCAATGCTGGGAGCACATTCTGCTCTGGCAACAGGCTTTGGTGAGTGAAAGAGCTCAGAGGTGAGTTGGTCCGCCCTCCAGTAAGCTTTTCCTAACCTCCTTCGTCTTAGCTTTGCCCAAATATTAACAAAGTGCTCATTGTTTGGAGTTTTCATTGAGCCAGTGGTGTATGGAGGTTTAAAAAAAGGACCAGTTCTCTGATTTTAATTAAAAAGTAAAGCTGTCCCTGAAGACGTGACCGCTTTTTATTTAACTGTTTTCATTCAAGATAATTATGACTTCAGGAAATATGAGAGAAGCAGAGAATAAAACAGCATAAATCTATTTACCACAAACTCTCTTGCTGTCTGAGATAATCCAATAAAATTGCAATTTCCTTGTGATTTCCTATAATTAGAGTAAGGGTCACGTCAATCACCAGAAATATATTGTATGTGAAAGCCTACTTCCTACAGCTGTAGTGGGTGCCGTCTATTGACTGGCAACCTGTGATAAATGTGTGGTTGGTCTTGCTCAACTCTCCAGCATTGACGTAATCACAGATCACTCCGCAATTGCGCAAAACGAATGGGGTGAACAGTAGTAAATATATCCTCCGGCCCCTTCCCACCACCAATGCCACCAACAGCAAAACCTAGCAAAGCTCGGCCCTGGCTGGACCACAGGGAGCCAGCTGCCCTGTACACACAACGGAGTGTAAATTCCTCCACACAAACAAACTGCCAGTCGTTAGGGGTGGCTGGCAAAGCTGGAGAGCATGTGTGCTTGTATGTGCGTGTGTGGAGAGGATGAAAAAGGGGGGGGATTGTTGGGTTTGCAGCAGGCGAGGTCAAGGGGCACCAAGCCATTTAGACTGAGGAAGCCCAGTCTACCACCAGTCAGTTGGGACCTTGAGTTAATATAGACCTGATGCTCTAGCATCTTGCTATTTGCTACTTTCAAGCTTAGCACAAGGTTATTCTGCTCAGAGTAGTTATGTCTCCACTATTTGTATCCAGTTATATGATAATTCACAAGGGCTTTGAGGTTCTAACCAAAGCTGTAAATTGAGTAATTATACTATGATGCACACAGGGGGAATGCAAACCATTCCTGTCATCATATTCACTAACCAAAGTACTGGTAAGCATCAGCCTGTAGCAGTTGTTGACTAGGAATGCAGACCTTATTATGATCTTGTAAAATCAGCCACACATCGCCACATCCGTGTCATTCTCACAGGAAACATCATCACCCCCCTCTCCATCAGAATGGGAGGAAGCACACTGAAGAGCCATCCTCACAACGGCTTTGAAAGAGTCAGGCCAACATCTAATCTGCTAAACCGTCTGGCACAGACATAAAGGCTGCGTATCAAGCAGGAGGTGTTTCTTCCCTTCTGTAAATTAATTAATAAACGAGCAGATTATGAACAGAACAGGAGTCAGCTCTTTACAAATACAAATAGAAAAACTGCTTCAAAAGGTGCACTGATGATATTTTATATTTCCAGAGGCACAACAAGATTTAGCTTGTTTTGGAAGTGGACGGCTAAATCGAATCTACTGTATATTTTAAGTTACTACATTAGGCAAAATCAAATGAAGATGATCCAGCTGCCAGCTGAAAATGTGGCATGTTGACGAGGCCAAGGGACACAAGTTATGTAAGCTTATTGGTTTGTCGATTTCCATTTATTTCCAAGTTTGATTTCTTTTTACATTTTATTTCCATTTCATTTTTCATAGTGTCGTTAGCATTTTAAGACAACTGCATAAGCAGCCTAGAGAAAAACATCTCAAAAGAAGGAGCTTTTGCTTCCAGTAACTAACATTATAATTATGCCAGCAATTAGTCAAGAACTTCCCCAAAGTTGTCTTAATTGATATGGTTGAGTTTTACAAACACTAAGACCTCCATTTATTGTCTGAATTCGTCTGATTCTTAAAATATGTTGTAGCTGTAAGTTTCACTCTAATTTGTCTTTAAATGTGACTTTCTTTAGATTTATAGTCATTCCACGCATCTAGTTTTAACATACGCTACGTGCAACAATCTGTGACAGCTCTAGATGTAAAAGTCTACTCTAGATATAGTGGGGGACAAAAATTTGCAGACATGGTGAAACTACTTGATCACTCCTGTGGGGGAAACATTGACAAAACAAATCATGATCTTTGAAAAAGCAGCCAATGTTTTCTGTAAGCGTGTTTCCTCAAAACAAGTCAAGCTTGGCATTGGAAGCCTTACGACCATTATAACCTGGCAATGTGTGAACGGGACATGCAAGAGTTTTTTTTCCTTCACAATGAACTGTTGAAGCCTAAACAATCTAGAGAGGGCTTGGCATTAACCCGTAAGCTAACGTGTTTGCTCTTTAGAGAGTTGACATCTGAGTATGGAATGTTTGAATTCCTCCTATTCTGGTGCATCTCTATCTATGAAGTCTATTAAATATCTCAAGGTTTCATTAAAGAGCTGTTACTCAGGACATGTAGACTCAACATTTGCCTGATGAAAAGGTGAGCTAGGTAACATCGAGACAGAACATTCACTAGCACCTTTTTTTAAACCACACAAAAAGTACATAGTGCCCAGTACAATAACATTAGCAGATTAGCTTGGCCTTGAATTAGCTTCTTAATGGAGTAGATCAGCAGCAGTGTGGCAGTCTTTCCCGCCCTCACCAGGCCAGTTTAGTGCCCGATGTCAGTGACGTTTGATTCTTTCCGATTGATGCATACCTGCTGCATACCTTACTGACATTCCACACATGATATGATAAGTATGATTATGTTCTAGGAAACCTAGGTTTTTTTAAAACCATCTCAGGGACAGGACAAGGAACAGGGAGGAAATATGTGGGAGCAGAAAGTTTCCAGTTCAGATTTGCCAACTTGAATGATCCAAAGTCTGATCCACTTTTTTTTTTTCCCCCCGTGTGCTCGGTCCGATGTATGATCCGATGCTCAGTGGGGTGAAAAGAGTGGGTGTGAACCATGTAATAACAAGGGGAAGTTACCAAAACAATAGCTTTGCTGAGCATGCTGGGTCCATCTTCACAACACCAACATTCCACCTAAGCAGAGGAGCTGTAGGAAACATCTCCATGGAATGAAATAGCTTATACAGTATCTCCCCAACAGAACGTCCTGTTAGAGTTGGGGGCAGAGGTGGGTAAGCAGTTCAGTCCAACTAGTGGCTACCTGTTGAGGTTTTAAATGCTGAAACGATCAGTCGGTCTATCAATGAGTCCATCAACAGAAAAATAATCAACTATTTTGATAAACAATTGATCATTTAAGTCATTCTTTGAAGCAAAAATGCCAAATAATTTCTGATTCCGGGTTCAACATTGTAAGGATTTTCTGCTTCTCTTTGTCGTATGTGATCATAAACTGAACATCTTTAGGTTTTGAAGTGTTGGTTGGACAAAACAAGCAATCTGATGACATCGCCTTGGGCTTTAGGCTTTTGTGATGGGCATCTTTCACTATTTCCTGACATCAAGAAAATAATAGGCAGGTTATTGGATAATGAAAATGATCATTACTTTCAGCCCTTAAATACATACATCTTATATCTGGATTCCTTGCGCTGAGTTTGTGCTGGGAAAACTGAGAGAACGTCTCACAGTTTTCTACGAGTCTGTGTGTTTATGTACCACCACAACGTATGTGATATTAACTGACTGTGAGGAAAATTACCACTCTAATAAAACCCACTCTTCTGATTTAATCAGTGATTCCTTAAGCCGTTAAAACGTCAGTACCACTCACTGCAAGTAATGATGGAGAGACACACAACCTGTGTTACCTGCCACTGCAATCAGAAAAAAGATCTAAATTTAAAAAAGTCTATTTATATTAACTTTCTAATACAAACAGTAGCCTGTAATCATTTGCTGTACTCAGTTCTGCATTTGTGTTTACCCACCCACCTTCCAGAATACACACCACTCCAAAACACCACCACAGCCTACCCCTGACTGATTGAGCAATTTTCAAGCTCAAGCATTTTCTTCAGTAATTTAAGTTACCAAATCCTCCCTATTGAGGCTTCTGTCTCATGGGCGTGTCCAAAGTGAAATTCTCTACTGTGATTTAGGAATGGCCAATATGTCCAGGGAAATCCTGACGGCAAATGTCAAGATGGTAACCTGAGGAAAACGGTGCCAGGGAAAGACTCCAATTCAGTGTGATCCCCAGTCTACATGAGGAGAACAGCAAGACCTCTTCAATGTTCATTCATAAAAGCGTATTTCCAAATACTTCCTCATTGTGTACTAAACAAGATACCAATCACTGATCTAGTAGGACGCCTGACAGGAAATTGCAGCAACTCAGGCCTAAAGCTCAACTTTTTAAAAGTTGTGTTGGTAATATGGTAATCAGGCAAAGACTGTCTGAGAGAAATAAAAGGACAGGACTGTTGGGGAGGTTTAATATGAACAGAAGCAGATGCCAAACAGGAGGCGTTTTATTGTTGAACCAGGAAACACAGCCTCACACAGAGGGTTCTGCTAATTTAGATGATATGACACCCAACTCTTTCAGATTTAAGAGCATGACTGGTAATGAGCTTTCAGTCATTTAGAAAATGAGGGGGAAGAAACTAAGTTAACTGCACAATTCATTTCCAAATCTAAGTTGATAATCATGATCCCTTGCCCTAACTTTACCCCAAGTAAGCATGCTGCAGTCCAACCTTGAAATAGCCTTACCAGTTTCAAACCTATGCTGACAATTTGTGTCACACATTGCGTAGGAAAATGCCACAGAACTGGTTTCTATACAGGAGGGGCTTTATCTCCGTGTGCATGCTAAATTGCAGGGTGTTATCTTGTGGGGTGCCCCAGATCACATTTTCCAAAAAAAAAAATGAGGGAGGACATGCACAAATGGGTTAAAGTTAAATTCAAGTATTTTAAAATTACACAAAAGGGTTCATTTAGGTGCCTGCAGAATGGACCCTCTATAAACACACTGATTCCCTGTAGAGGAAGCATGCACCACTTAGGTAAAGTAAACCAGAGCTGATTTGAGAGGACAATACTTTGCTTATATTTTGCACACTTCTTCATATTTTCCATCTTCCTCCCCATCAGTCAGCCAAAGGTAGGGCAGGGTCAGCTATTTGAGGGGGTGGGACATATCAGAACTTCACAAGTAAAGGCTGTCATTCCTCAGGCCAGCCAACCTGTAAGGCTTCATCAGGACTCACCAGGGCTCGACACTGCACAGGAAAGGTGCAATATGCCTCCCGTCACACTGGAGGGTTTGACAGAGAAATGGGGGGCGTACATACAAAAGCAATTATTGTGTTATTATTCCAGACTAACATTAGCCTAACAACAATTAACATGCTTGTAGGTTCAATCCAGACTGGTTTAAACAATGTATTATTGATGATGTTACCCAGCAAATTATAAAATGACTTTTCCCATTTTCTGTGAGGGACGTGGTTAGAAGCCCCATAATACTGATTAATCCCCTCCAAACAGCTCGCGCATAACTGGATTAATTCAGGCAGTAAATTACCCAAAACAATACCCTACTCCGGGAAGGACCATGAAGTATAATCTCTGGACTCTGCAGTGGCAAAATAAGTGTTTTGGGAAAAAACAGTTCTGTGCAGTGTATTTTAAATTGGAAATGGGCGTGAACACACACTCACTCACACAGTATGAGTTAAACATGGTCTCTGCCTTATCTACAGTAACGTTACGTGGCTGGTACTTTGTTTTAGCTTTTTGAATGCAGTCGCTTCACCTAATAACACTATAACTGAGTTATTTGTAATGTCACTTCTGTTTAAAACCTACTCTGCAGGTTGTGTTCTGTCTAAAATACCACACATTTTACTGACACATTTAAATAAGATGTAGCTAATATTATTGTAATTTCATAGATACAACGCCCTCTATCAAGAGAACATTTAAGAAAGTATTAAGCTAGCAGTTCACATGAATAACTGACTGCGCTGGTTCTTTTCCAGCAAGTAGTCCGAGCCTGAATAGACAGTAACGTTAGAACGCTCGTTTACGACTTCGGCATAGCCCCAGTGGACGGGGTAACCGCTCTCACTAGATACATTCCACTGACTCCAAGTCACAACACCGCCCGGCTAGGATTGCCAACTTGCCAAACGCGATGAACTCAACCTAGCTCAAGAGAAAGAAGATGCCTTCTGCTCGCTTTACACTTAAAAGATATTAAGGGCTTATGTCAGCTGTGATAAGCCCCCTTTTTACTAAGCTAACGGAACAAATTCTCAGACTGTCCGTTAACACATACGTTAAGCCAACGAGCTAAGGATCACATACCAATCACCTCGTGTAGCTCATAATCATCTTTGTTGATGGACCAGGGTTGGGAGCTCAGGTCCTCCGACATGGCTAGGGAGTCTGCTGAGGCCGTACTATCTGTAGAAAGGTGGTGAATCCAAAGACCGTGCCTAAAAAGAAGTCAAAGTAATCCAAACAGAACCAACAAGGGCGCCACTTCCCCTTCTTTGCGAATCCTGCAGCACTCCTGTCATTCCCAAAGTTTGACACTAGCCTAGCAGCCCCGCCTACCGCATTCCTACTGAACAAATGTGGACCTTCCTGGCGGACATATTGAGTGTGGAACGTTAGACCGCACTGCCCTCCGGAATCCTGTAGTCAGTAAAGAGGAAATTACCTCTGGTTGACGGCTAATTAGACTGAGCTACAGCTGAAGAGACAGTGCCAAACAGCGACAGAAGCCTGAGTGTTTAAAACGTTAGCCACACAAATACTTGTATACATAATTATGTCTCTGAATTTTACTTCCTAGACAAGCCACTACAAAGAGTGTTTAAATATTAGGTAAAACATGTCCCAGAACGTATCAAGCCTTTGGGTTCCGCCACACTTTTAATGGCGGACTGCTGAAAACATGCTTGTTTGTGCCCAGAGCGAGCCTTGCAGGGAATTGTTTTTCGTATACAGCAAACAAACTCCGTCTTTTTTTACTCAGATTAGCACATAGCACTCCCAGCCCTTCCCTACCAATACCAATTTGATTAAAGGAGCACGTTTAGGTGATACACAGGCTGTGAAGTGCTACCTGACAGGCTCTGATCAGGGTATAAAATATTTCACTACTTAAAAAATATATGAAAAGAGGCGTGTTGCGCCAGGAACATCCTGTCCTCTGATTGGACAGTACCACGTACGCTTCTCTGTGATTGGATGTTTATGTGTTAACAGTTCTTCTTTACAGCATTCAATTAGCGACACCTCTGGTGGTTCATATTATATCATGCAGGACTTTCAAAATCCCGACACCTGCTGGAGAACTACAGAACATATTGCGCTTTCATGACTGTACATATTCATTGTAAGTAAAAGAAATTAGCCATTGAAAGATTTATTATTTATTTTGACGAAATTATATTCAGACAATTTATTCAAGGTAGAATTAATCCACCTGTTAAGTGTAAGTATTCTAAAAAGCCCATATCAAAAATACAAAATCAAATGTCAGACATCACAGCAACAGATAGAGAAAGTTAGAGAGAAAGGCAGGTGTCAGCAGTCAGTAAAACCAAACATGTGGAAGTATCACAATCACAATATCGCTTCCTCTTTAGCTTCAAACTCATCTAGAAGTTGACTCATAAGAGGAAGTGGCCAGCGCAAAAAAAAAAAGCTTTTACAGAGCATTTTGTACATGCTGTCCGGAATACAAACAGATTTTCCCCACCTGTAACTCACATAAATACAAAATAGTGGCAGGAACAACCTATGTTATTCTTGAAATGTTAATAACATAATAATGGCTGTTTGCAGTGAGAGCTTTGCTGATATTTGGTATCCTAAAATTTCAACATGATAATATACTGAAATCACTATGACATCTTTATAGGAAACACAAATAGTAGCATTATAATATATACTGTATACCCAGAGTAAAGGAAAGTGGGTTCAGTAACCAGCAGGACATGGATCACAAGCAATAACACACACTTGAACCTGTAATGTTTTGGCCACTGTCCAATATCCCCACTGATGGAATAAAAAGTCACCTTTAAACACAATTAACTGCCTGGTCCATGCTTATGGCAGTGAGAGAGCTTTGGCCAGCCGTATCCAGAACCAGGCCTGTGTGCAAGGCCGGGTGTAGTCACATATGGTGAGGAAGCGTAGGATGCTGGGGAACGGCTTTGTCATTGACTTGTACACCACTGGAATAAGCCGTTTATTGCGAGCTCCTGAAACAGCAAAAAGAATAAAGGGTAAGTTACATGCATGCACAGGCATTTGTCAGAAACTGGAAGATAGATCTGTTTAACATAACAAAAAATATAACTTACCGGGACAGAGGCTGAGAGCAAACTTGGTCTGAAAGTCACAGGCATCGCTGTCAAGGTATTCATCAGAAATCACCACCACCATCCTCTTACACCTGCACAGATGGTCACATATTATAGTTGTTGCAAAATGTGAGAGTCAGAAATAAGGGAGATTTTAAGAAGAGGGGGACTATGGGTCGTCTCACAGAAAACCTTCTCTCGGATGGCTTTCTATATCTAAATTTAGCTTTCTGCCATGACTGAAACTTTCATATCTTTTGTATCTGTGAACTTTCAATTTCCTCTTTTTTTTTGTCCACACAGATTATTAATAAAGCCACAGATAATAGAACATATTTTGTTGACTGTTAATAAGCAGCAGGCCTGGTGCACATCCTGTGCTAAAATACAATCTTGATGAATGTGCACGCAAGAGTCTGTGTTGCATCAGAATTACAAATACAAAGTTGTGCTGCATGCAAACAATACCTACAAAAGATCAAGCAAAAGTGATTTTGCTTTAGCTTCCATGTTTGTTCCTACTGACCTAGCCCCATGTGCCAGTGTGTTTCTTCTTCTGTTTTCAATTTTTCTAGTTCAAATTAAAGTAAAAAGCCAAATCAACTAAATAGACCTGGATAGGCTTAGCATGTGACAATATCCCACCTCTTCTCAATGAGTTCACTAGTGATGGTCCACACACAGGAGCCCGGGAGGACATCTCTGTCGAACACACACAGCTTCAGCTTGTACTCTGTCTGTTCCAGCTCCTTGATCATCTCATGGACAAACTCGAAGTCCTTCTGGCAGTAGCAGATGAAGGCATCAAACAGCTCAGGAGCACCTGGATTCAATTCAGTCAGATTCAATTCAATAACACGCAATAAACTTGGAAAAATAGTATTCCACAGAACTTAAGCTATATTCCACAGAAGTACAACATAAACATAATGGGAGGTAACCACAAAGCTGTGCAGGGAAGTGGAACGGTGCAGCAGTGCAGACATGAGTGATTAGAGCTTCAGATGAGAGAGACGAGTTAGAGCTTTTCCTGTGTGATACCTTACCACAGAAAATAATGCTGCTATCGTTATCTCAAGTTTCACTTGAGCGAATAAACTGGCTATTATAACTGCATTACAAAGTCACACATTTCTAATATTTTTGATGCCAGAGTTACAGCGACATTTTGGGGGGGGGTATTAACATGTAAGCAGCATTTCACTATTGTAGTTGGTTAGGGTGGAGCTAATTTAACTACTTTACATGCTGCTGGGCACTTCATATTTTATTTAATTTTTTCTGATCATATGATTTGTGTATAAAATGTTAATCTGCAAAATAACTAGTAACTATAGCTGTCAGATAAATGTAGTGGAGTAAAAAGTACAATATTTCCAACTGAAATGTAGTGGAGTAGACATATAAAGTTGCATGAAATGGAAGTACTCCAGTACTTCAAAATTCTAGCACAGTTATTTTGTAAACGTACTTAGTTAATTCTTACCACTGCTTATTATGTCAGACCAGAATGAATTAATACATCCTGGATTTGGAGGTATTATGTAATTTAAAGGCAGCTCTACTATGATTAGTTGCATTGTGCTGAATGATGTACAGTATATACAGTTGAAAATGAGCCTTTTGGCTAACACTGGCACATTTACAGTGATGTTAATCAGTGTGCATTGTCCCTATAAATAAATAAATAAAGTGATGTAATTAATGCTAAAAGGGGTTGGACTTTTTTCGTGATATGTACAGCATATAGACACAAAACAGTGTGTGTCTAACCAGTGGCACTGCCTTCTATTTGTATTAAATACTTAAAAAAATAAAACAAAAATAAGAGTTACACAAATACTGACCTTCAGGGTCATCCTCCAGGGTGATACCCAACCTCTCTGGGGTGCGAGGGACACAGCTGTCAACCTCATGAACCTGAACTGGGGGCTCAGCCTCCTTCTTCAGACTCTCACAGTACTTCCAGACATCCTTATCTGGTACAAAAAAAGACGTAAATGTGCAAACAACGCACAAATAACATAAGTTTGCATACAGTTGGTTTGGGGAGATATTATAGAAAGAGAATTGAAATATCTTAAATATATTTTGAGTACAAATTTGTAGAAATGCGAATAACAGATGAACTGAAATATCATTTTCAGCTTATAAATACATTAAAAATGACTATATTGGGCAAATATTTCTTAACCCACTCTGAATCATGTGTGTAAATATTTTTTGCAACATGGGGATTCAGGCATGTGAATCATTTCCTGGGACGGGACAGGCGATAAACACAGGCTTAAGCCAGAAATAAGTCAATATTATGTACGTGTACCAGCGAAATAAGCATTTAAAAAGTTAGAAAATGGCACCAACCTATGAAAGGACGAAGATCCTCCACGATGTCTTTTCTCTCCAGCTCCGCCAGGATGGACAACAGCTTCCCCACTGTCGCGTCTGTGGACCGAGCCTGCCAGTCCTCCAGAACCGTCTTGGTGGGGCTTTTTGACGCTTCATAGTTCTTTATCTCTAGGTAAGTGAAGCCCATGGCCTCTGCAACAGCCATCCAGTCCGCGGCCACTGTGTTTCTGGGGTTCAGGTACAATCCCAACTTTTTCCTCACACTCACGTTCAGTGCAATAAGAGGTATCGTCCCCAGGTCGACTTCTGAATCGGCACACGCCATGTTCGAAAGTTTCCGGAGACCTCCGTGAGACGACAGGCTTTAGTTAAAAATACAAACGGGGAGACATTGTAACGACAGACGGCGTGATTTGTAGTTGTGATTGGCTTCAAGAGTCCAGTTTACCTGAAAAGAGAACAAGGAAGTGATGTCAGCTGGCGGACTGCGTCACACACGGGGGAAGAGATGTACTGGTCACCTACAGTAAAGACACCACTGGCCAAAAAAGTGCACTTCCACTACAGGATTATAGTTGATTTACTGGCATTATCGCGATGGCGATAGAAACAAGACAGATCATTTTCATCGATTAGTAAAATGGCTTGCAGTAGCCTAGTGGGCACCACAGGAAAATGTTGGCAGTAAATAGAAATGGGTGTTAGTGTTTCTGTTCCCTTTTCTTGTCTACATTCATAACTGCCCCCACAAAGCTCTGCTCTACCTGCTTCCTTTAATAATATGTTTTTAATATAAAACTTGAATCAAGATTTCAAGACTCAGCCTTTCAAGAAAGGGTGTAATTTACTGCATTACGTTACAAAATCACAAAACAAAAACTTCCATTTAGCAATTTTATTTCCTAACTGCCACAAATAGGGAAACTCTGAGAATTACTAAAAGTAATAACAGCTGTATATCCAAACAGACATAAGAAAGTGGCAAGAAAAACAATCTGCACAAAAACATCAACAGACAAATCAATATAACTGATCTACTGCATCAAAATGAAAAACCACAATGTGGTTTTCACTGTTAACATTTCCTGTATACTGCAGCATAACAGGAAACATAGAAATTAGTCCAGGAAAGGTGCTTTATGAGGCCTATTTTTCCAGAGAACTGATGGCATATACTGTGTGTATATATATATATATATATATATATAAGTCAAGAATCATGCATTTTCTCATCTGACAACTTCCCTCAATCAACACGTCAGTGTGCAACACAGATTTTATAACCACAGTCCAAGTTTGCATCACTGGAGCTTCCGTCCCCTGAGCATTCGTCCACGTGTTCGCCGTTTGCTTTGAGCCAGATCACAGGTGTTTTCTTTTGGAGAAACAGAAATCTATGCCTCTGTCCCGATGTTGTTTGGGAGTGTGAGATGGGCCTTTCTTTCCTCTTGGTGAAGGCCGTGTGCCACTCTGAGAAAAAAAGAAAAAAGAGACAAAGAAAACAAACGTTTGCTCTGACTGTGGTAGTTTAAAATAAGACGGTAAGCCAACATTGCCCGGTCAATTCAGTGTCTGTTTTTTCAGATACAGTTAATAACCATTAAGTATTATTGTTTGTCAGTGGTGGAAGAAGTATTCAGATCCTTTACTTAAGACAATGTACCGATACCCCAATGTAAAAGTACTCCATTACAAGTACAAGTCCTGCATTCAAAATCCTAATTGGGTATAAGGAAAGAAATATTGTCAGCGAAAAGTTTTAATTCTGCAAATAATGGCTCATGTGAGTGACATATTATTATATATGACATTGTTAGATTGTCAATACCGATGAATCAGTGTATAAGTAGGATTTTACTGTTGTAGCTGGACAAGTTGAAGCTAATTATAACTATGTTAGGTTTAGTCCAGCGTTTCGCAACTTAGGGGTCGGGATTTTATTGTGTGATATTGGATAATCTGAGCTCTTTGGACATTGAACAATTATGCAATTTAAACAATTTCAGAAGTTAAGAGGGGAAATCTCTCTTTTGGTGGAAATGCTAACAACTCATAGACATCTAAAATAAGACAAGGGGGCCCAGACCAGACACTGCTTTTTTGTAAGGGGTAGTAACACGCTAAACAGATTTGGTAACCACTGGTTTAATAGTTAACAATACATTGTATTTTATAGGATTATCATGTGTTGTTTTAGGTAAGGTCTTAAAAAGTAACTAGTAATTCTATCTGTCAGATTAATGCAGTGGGGTAAAAAGTGAAATTTTTTAAGTGCTTGTAAATAACTTAAGCACATTCCACCACTTTTGTTTGCAGCGATAAAATGATTAAAAAAGCTATTACAGCAGCAGCACACTATCATACTATCCACTTCCCTTTTCTCAAACACCCACCGGTTTCATGTTAACGTGTCTGCTCCATTCAGGCGCTATGACGATGGGGGTGGGGTAGGTCTCACCAAGGGACACTTGAGCATGTGACAGCGCAGCAGTGCTGAGGATCCAGGGCGTGTGCACATCAGCTCCCCTGATCACCTGCAGTTCAGGAACCCACTGCCGCACAAAGTCCCCCTAAAGTAGACGCATGGGTAACCAACAATAACTCAAA
Source organism: Maccullochella peelii (assembly GCA_002120245.1). Lineage (NCBI taxonomy): Eukaryota > Metazoa > Chordata > Actinopteri > Centrarchiformes > Percichthyidae > Maccullochella > Maccullochella peelii. Next base: position 23,904 of record LKNJ01001776.1, read on the forward strand.
CAATTATTACATTTTCATATCACACCTCTCTTCACATTTGTACTGGTTTCATCACTATCATGTGACAGCAATACATCACAAACACAAGTGTGACTCAGACATTCAGTGTTGAAGTGCAAACAATGGCAAGCTCCAGACAAATGTCGAAGGGAACTGAAACTAACAATTCATACATCTTTTCATACATACAGTACTGTCGTAGCCGAGGCCTTGCTTAGTCATGTTGAACTTCCTGTTCTCTCTGGGGTCATTTCCTATACCAGCGTTGTACAGCCAGTTGCCATAGTTGCTGCAGACATCATGGTCAATCTTTGGAGGATAATTTTAAATGATGAGGCCAAGGCACTTGTTATTATCATTATCTATACATACAAATAAAAAAAGATCAAGTGCTGAGCTCAGTGCTTAAAAAATGTGCTATTCCACAAACTCACATTAATGAAATAATTTCTTAGATAATTAGTTATGTCCTAAAAATACCACTTCACTTTTCAAAAGCTCCAAACCTGGCCCTCACTACATACTAAAAGGTATTCAAACCACTCAGCTCCCATCCTCCAATCCAGGCCCAGGTCTTTTGTGAGGAAGCTAGCAACATTTTGCCGCCCCTGTTGGACATGAAGCCTGTCATTGCCAGCTCTCTCATGCTGGCGTCCACGAAGGGTACTCCTGTTTTTCCCTCTGTAAATACAAATTATACATATTTTCAGCTGCTGATACATACACTGTCAATGCACCTCTTAAAGATACTACTTGGTTTTTTAATGAAGAATATTTTGTGAACAACGAGGAAAAGAATGGTGCAAACCTTTCCACGCATTGAAAAGCTTCTCGTCCTTCTTCCATGAAACAGATTTGTCTTGAAGACCTGAGGTAAAATCACCATGAGCTTTACATTCATTTATAGTGTATTAAAAAAATGTGTTGAAAACTTGAGCTCATTTTACCGTTGATCTGAAACAGTCTGTTTCCGTACTTGACACCTACAAACTTGAAGTAATCCCTCCACAGAAGTTCAAAAGTGACCCTGAAAGAGAGCAGGGAAGATGGTCAGAAAGTGAAGACACATTTGTATTATCTGTGACTAAATAGTGGCCTATGCTAGAATACATTTTATTTCAATTAAATTTTTTTTACCAATGTACATATACATTTTGACACATTAAAGACAGCATGGACAGCAGACCAACTAGTGAGCTTTTGTACATAATTTACCAGTATGTCCCTATTACACAATATCGATTGTTTTGTATCTCACCTATTTAGGTATTCCAGTTATTTCTAACTCCAGACTCACCAGTATGTGCTCTGATTGGCTGTTCGCTGCCTCTCATATTGCTTGATCTGATGATAAATATACCTTGGTGAAATGCAACCCATTGCCAGCCTGCAGAATGCCAGTGGAGCACAGTTAGAGATATATTCATGGGAATTACTTACATGGAACATTAAACTCTAGTAAGCAGTAGGGGAAATTATACAATAACACTCACCAGGGTGCAAATTTAGTGGAATAATTCACACCAATCAAGCCATTACGAGTCTCCTTGTACGTTGCAACTGCATTCTACAACAGACAACATATTTATTACACCTACAGTACATAGTAGATAATACATCACCATATGTGTTTTTTTGCCATTTCATAAGTAATAAATAGTACCTATTTCTAATGGAAGTTGTACTCACAGTGTCCCAGAAATAGTGTTTGAGTCTGGCCAGAGCCTGACTTTCACCACCACTGCAGGGGAAGGCTGAGCGGGGATCAGTCAGAGGCTCTATTACAATAAAACAAGAGATGCATTTCAGCATCACACTGATTTCATACATGTTAAAACACTCCCTGGTGTACATTAAGACACACAGAATAATAAAAGCTTAAGCATGGAAATTGAACCAGTCTGCTCGCTCACTGGCATTTAATGAGGAAATCTGTGCTCAGCAGTCTGCCTATTGAATTCTGAAAGTAGCAGCAGTGAGGATTTACTCAATAGAGGCAATGCATAACATGAGCAATTTGTGCTTCCTATTTGCCAGCAGCATGAAAAGACATTTACCCAAAAGTCAATTTAATAAGCACATAAAATAAATGTACAGGAATTTGTCTTGGTGATACAGGCATAGCATCATTTCTGCTAATTCAAAGAACACAAAGACACAAAGGGAAAGTGTAAAATATATTGAATGAATTAAACTATTTGGATTAAGCAGATAAGACATTAGGATTATTCACCTGTCTGTTGCAGGTCCTCTGCTGTAGGGATGGCTCCACCCTCCAGCCCTTGGGGGAGAGGCTTTAGCTTTAGGGGTTGGGAACAGAGGCCTCACCCTGGTCTGGGTCTCCGCTGCCTTTCTGAACTGAGTGTACACATCAGGCAGCCTAACATACCAGGAGGCAATGTTACAAGATATTCTAAGCACTTAACACTTCTTAATCTACATCGCTCATAAAATTGCCAGAATCAAAAATAGGACGTTTAAGCATAACTTGGATGCTTTGTCCTAGGCAAGCCATATCCTCTCTTGCCTGGATATGTGATGAAAAGGAAGATCATCTCTGTGGTACAGTGTAGACCCCCAGCAGGTGTGAACTTTGACATTCATCTGTGCACAGACATCCTTCACTCGTTTCTCCACATTCAGTTCTTCCGAAGCTACCTGGAAGATGAACGCACGAAGGAAAAACTATGTCAAAATCACCAGATAATGTAATAAAGTAGTGGCAATTACAATAAAAGAAAGACTATTTACCTCTTCGTGGAAAGTCACAGTGCTGACAGAGCCCAGTTGCTTGATGAGGTTGGCAACTACCTCCTCTGGCTTACCCCGTCTCACCACGAGGTTGCTGTCACACACACACACACACAAAATATGTCCCTGTTAACACCATGCCAGGCAAGCTGCATCCTGGGTAGAGAGCTAGTAACTTACCCCCCCGCTGACCGGAAAAAAATGATGGGAACAGTGTGAGCGTCACACACGTTAATGTAAACATAACCCCCTATAAGCCCAGGTGTGTCCTGATCCTGTTATATCTGTATCGGTTAATTCCTAGAAAGCTGAGAACAAGGTCTGCACAGGGTGTATGTGTAACAATAACATGATATATAAGCTCATGACCGCTTTTAAACCTTGTAAATAGATTATGGTTCTTCAGTGCTATAACAAAGACAGAGCTGCACTGTGAAGAAAGTCAGCCCTGTAAATAAAGCAGTAGAAGACACATAATTGAGGTCATAAACAGGAAGACCAGTCAATACACAACAATTTAGTTACCTGCCTTTGTTGAGCAACGTGTTCCTGAGGTCCCTGATACCCTCCAATAATGTATTTTGAGTATTGAGTACTCAAACACACTCAACACACATAAAACTGTTTTACAAATGCACACATCAGAACCTGAACCTACTGCATTTGTAAAACAATTTTACGTGCTCAAATTGCTTGGTATTTGTGTGTGGATTGGAACACACATTTGTGAGTACTCAAAATTACACACAAATCATTGTACACATTTGTAAATATGGTCCGCGATATGTGTGTGATGCTTATCGCCGTGTTGATTGGACAGCTGTTCTGGCAGAAAACCCTGCGTGGAGCCCAGAAGGCGTTCAAGCAAGTCAGTGAGTGAATGAGTGTGTGTTTATGTATATATTTGGCTAAGTGAGTATATGTGGTCATGTGTAGATTTGTCTGTGTGTGTGTGTGTGTGTGTTTTCATGTATTGGCTATGTGTCTGAAGTAGTAGAGGTTCTTGTTTTCTTTTGTTTCTTTATGTTTATTTCTGGTTCTTGCTACTTGTGAACATTGAATAAAACTGTGTAGTTTTGATATTGGAAACAACACGTTTATGGCTTTCATTAGTGTGCCCTTTATTGGGTAAGTGTTTGTCTAATATGTGAAATTTTGAGTATTTCCCAGGGTGGAAGTCCCAGGGTGGCTTAGTCAGGCTATATCCTTAAATCTTAGAATATATGGCCCCGCTCCTGCCACATGTGTAAGGTGCACACTCTTTTAAACCCTAATGGTGAATTGAGTCCAAATATGTGTGATTAAGCCCATGGGCCATGGCATCAAAATCTCACTCCAGCCAGGTACCCAAAGTTGGCAACCCTGATGTAATACACATGTATTGAGACTAATTTCTCTCCATAGAAGGCACACAGTTTTACAAAGCTAGAGGTAAAATTACAAGATTTGGATAAAAGGCAGACCAGTAGGAATATTTTGACATCTAATTTGTGCAGATTTTGTGACTAAACTTTTCTGATCATTAAACTTTGAAGAAGAGGCTTTTATTCTCAAGGAATAAAAGCCGGAAGTACTAATGTTGTTGCTGCTAGCTTGATGCTAGTGGCAAACATACACCATAATATGCTGAACATGTTCTCGTAAGGGCGGTAATAAAGCAAATGCTACGTGTTAGGCACATAACGTCAGACAGACCTGTTTACTAGTTTAATAGGTGCTCTAAAGTTAGACAACGTCGGTTTCCAAAACTAGCTATACGGACTCGTAACGGATTCATAGTCCTACCTCATTGTCGTGGAGACGCTAGTCGTTTCTTAGTAAACATATGATTGTATGGGAGGTCGACATACTTTGGTTTTCAATGTAGCAGCAGTAGTATTAGAAACAGCAGCAGTGCTTCATATCAGAGAGGACTTCAGCGTCTGCTGCTCGTGCGGTCAAGTTTTCAGACACGACGTTACAAAACGTCAAGTTAGGTCGTTCAACAGCTGCCTGCTTTAGGCAGCACATACACTCACAGTATACACTAAATTCAATCTACTAATCAACTTATTTTGTTATGGCCGTCCACTTGAAACTAAAATAAAAAGAAAGAAAAGGCAATATGTTTCAGTATGACTTAAACAAATTCAAAATAATAATTACACATTGTGAAGCATATTTGGTGTTTTCTCTCTTTGTCCTCCTTGTGAGCCATAGCCTAATAAAAAAAAAAACCGTTAGGAACCAAAAAAGGAACAAGAATTCTGTTTTGTGAGGGGAAAATCAAAATATTAATTTGAAAACCTAGTTTTTAATTGAATGCCTTACTGGATGTTATAATATAGGCTTCATAGCATAACATTCAGATAATGTAGTGCAAAATAGGTATTAGCTCCATAGGAAAAGGGCAAAAGTGATACTTTTCATAACACATCCCAGGCAGGGTTGCCAACTTTGGTTACCTGTGGGTGAGATTTTGATCAGACAGGCATGGACCAGGCGCGACACAAAGGGTCTGTTCAACGCAAAAGAGGGTTTTGTCAACTCCTTTCTATGTGGAGTTTACATGTTCTCCCTGTGCCTGCATGGGTTCTCTGGGTACTCCACATCCTCCCACAATCCAGAGACATGCAGGTTAGGTTAATTGACGACTAACAGCTGATTCAGTTTTAACCACCAATTTACCTTTTTTTAGTGGAAAATGCAAGTAGTATCAAGTTTTAATGTAGAATGAAGTGACAGTGCAGACTGAGGGAGGACAGAAAGAGACCAGAGAGTTACAGGTGAGGGAAATATCATTCAGCTCAAAAGTGCAGAAGGGTGGAAGGTGGAATCAGGTCACAAACACAATTTTTTTTAACTTTTGATTTGAAATATGCCCAGATGAGTTAGCTTTGCAATTCATCTTGACAAAACTATGAAATGTATGCGTCATGCACTCTGAGACAACAGTTTATCTGTCACTCACTGCTGAAAGTACAAAACACAATGGAAATGTATTATTTTAATATATAGTGCAATATAAACTGTGTTTTATAGTGAAATAGCAGCTTTATTGGTCATGATTGAAGGCTCTATATTGTCTGAACCCAGTGTAAAGCACCACAGGCAGGCATGGCAGAGTCTGAAAGCAGTCTCACTCCAGAAGCGTTGGCAACCCTGGTCCAGGGCAATGTGATCCCAAAACAACACAATAAAATCATCACACAGGGAAATAGTCTTAGACCTTGGATTTATTAAGTTAAATGTACAAAAGATCAATGACTTGATACATTTCATGTTTCAAGGCTTTGTCATAAAGACAAAACAAACTGTCCCAATCGAAAGCCTCCCAGCCTTTTCATACTGCATACCAGCTCTCAAAGAGACAACCATACATACTCCTGCCTAAATCACAGTACAATCTATAATGTAGCTATTTCAAATAGATTTGTATATAATGTAAAGAAATTTCATACAAAAGTGCAGAACAATATGTATTTACAGTATAATCTTTTTTTTCCATATAAAAGAACTTCAGCAAATCCTGTGTGTGCTCTCTACTGAACAGCTGCTCACCTTATTAAGGAGCTTCTTCTGCTTTGGCAGTGAACATTTGTGTTTACAAGCAGATTCAGATAAGGCACTAACAAGGGTGAAAAAAGATTTGATCATTCCTTAAGTGCCACTGTATTACACTACACCTCCAACATCGATCTCCCCAGTTAAAGTTTCATCTCATCTCTCACTTTAAAGAATACAGCATTTAGCTCTGTCTTTCCAACTTGACTTTTTTGGCGACTTGTAATATTATGCTTTATCTCACATGACATTACATGCTGTCAAGTGGTCATTAAGTGACCCATTCATATAGTGTGGGAAGCAAAGTAAAGGCATGGGGTGACTGGATTCATACTGAAGTTACAACAAAAAACGTAAATGAGACGCATATGCTTTTTCATACTAACACAATGTGACGTGAATGCATCTGATTTGGTCTGTGCAGCCTACTGTGCATGAAGCTGCCATACATAGAAAAGGCTATAGGGCTCTGAGGTGACAAAACAATCCAACATGACTAATACTGCACATTAACTTTAGCCTAAAGTTGTTGAAAGTTTCTGACTCAACTTTTCTTTGGCCACTTTTTCCTGTGGACCCAATGCTCACTGCGTGGGAAGCTGGAATGGATGTCACAGACCCCAATAGTAGTGTTGGTATTGCTTAATAGACATTGCACACTAAATGCAAAAGTTTGGTTCTTTTTTTTCCTTTACATCAGAACAAACTACACAATTCTCCTTATGAAATGATATAAAAAAATGCTTCAAATAGAAAAATATCTCCTTAGTTGTGTTTCAATGCATGATATCAAAAGTGCAATGTTGACAATCCTTCTAAATGGGCTTGTGAGTGCTATGAAAGTAGGGTACTGCAACCCTCTAAGATGTTAAAAAAAAAGACATTCTTACTTACAAATTCTTATTGTAAGGCGTTGACAAAAATACATTTACATTATTTCGGTGACGATAGAAAACTCATTTGCTAGGATGACTCTGTATTGTCTGTCATATAAAAATATTTTACCATCTTAATTCTCACAGCTAACTCAGGCTGATGAGTAACTTACAGTACTATCAGATGTGATCAATGTCACCAGCCAATCACGATTACATGGTGTCTGGCCAAACTGATACGCTGTTCGGCAGCAGTAAGTGAGTGGAAAGACCCAGGAAGCTTGAGACGCCACCGCTCTCTAACTTGGGTCACTTTTCTTGCTCTTGTTAAAGGACAGCAGTCTGTGGCTCGTGAGACTGCTAAGTGCTTTCTCGTCAGTCCCCCCTCCTGGAGCAACACAATAACAATGCCTCAGACGACTGGAGGTTTGACTACAGTCAACCTGGCCTCTCAGTGAAAAATCTGGGTTGAGCTAGTTGGTGAGAGATGCAGGGGTCCTGACAAGGCAGACACTGGTGATAGATGACAGGGCGGGACGGTGGAGTGATGCTGAGCCCTGGAGCCTAGTGACGGGGGGCCCTGGGGACGGGGCGGGCACCGGAGTGGAGGGGAGGTGCCGGGGCCACGGAGGCCTCGCANGCAGGGGAGGGGAGGGGGGTCCGCGGGCCTCAGAAGCTGCCCTGGACGAATGGGTGGCTGAGCAGAACGTCTGCAGTGGGCCGCCACTTCTCCTCCACAAACACCTGCCGCAGGAAGTCCCTGCACGTGTCGGACACGCCCTCGGGAAGCATGGGCTTCGTAGGCTGGGTGGCAATCTTAAAAATGGCTGCCATGGCTTCATACTCCGCCCACGGGGGTTTCTGGGTCAACATTTCCACAACAGTGCAGGCAACACTCCTGAGGACAAACAACATCCAGTTAGAGTTGGTTGATTGTCAGAACATCTAATTTAAAATCATATTGGCATCAAATATTAGTTTACATGTAGTTTAATGGGTTGTTATGTTTATATGTATTCATGTTTATATTATACTCATTGTACAACATTAACACCATACAAATATGGCAATTCAATGCACCACCAACTATAGACTCAAAAATAAGCGCTAGCCCTTTAACACTTGCCTAAATTAAAACAAATGGACTTTTTTTGATTGTTGTACCCTTGTTATAAATTTAGACATAAAGTTTTCAAGGATTTATTACATTGTTGGACTGCGAGAGTGCTTCGAAGGAAGGGAGACACCATATCTTTAAGGTATCAGTTGTATATTCTGTCGTGCATTGTACCTAAATTATTTAATTTATAACAGGACATTCTTTTTAAGAGTCTATTATATCAATATATAACATGTTTATATTAATGTAACCTTTCATAGCATCCCACAGGTGGAAGAGTGAGGAGTAGAAAGTTGAACACTGCTTCACGTTCTTTGACACAATCCAATCTCACAAAATTGACCATTATAAGCTTCCAGTAAGAAAACCACGTCTGTCTCCATATTTGGAGATTGGATTATGTCAGTGAACGTGATCATGAAAGTAAATTGGTCATTTTTAGGTTTTAAGATGAACTGAAGGATTAAATGCTCTTTAGTGGGTTTAGACAATTCTCCTATGTCCCAGGCTTTAATTTAATAGAATCTTGAGAATGTAAAAAAGTGTATTATGTATGTATCACAAAGCTTGTTCACCCTTTTTCATGAAAAGTTTTGGAGATACATGGTTTCCACTGGACAGCAACAAAATGTATTATTTACTGCAGGGCTATTGCTTTGGATTGCTCATGTTGATGTATTCACCCCTGCAATGTACTTCTAACACAAGTTAATATTTCTGTTTTTAAATCCAAATTTAAGATAGCATTCATGCTATATGTATTTGACATCTGTAACTGGTCTTTGTTTACATATAGTACATACCACCAACACAAGTGTTTCAACAATTTATTGCGTTACCACCAATGTGTTGAGGTCATTTTATTGCTTTTACTGTGACCGTGCATTTTTGTGCTTGTAATATATTTTTGTGCTGCAACCGTCTAACATCCCCTTTGGGCCTCATTTCAGTTCCATCGGATCTTATTCTTACCATACATCAGCTTTGCGGCCATAGCCCTCCCCATTGATGACTTCGGGGCTCATCCAGTAGGGGGTGCCAGTGACAGACTTGATTCCTGTACCAGACATGCAGATGGTCTGGATACGTTTGCTGGCTCCAAAGTCTCCCAGCTTCACGTTCCCTGATGAGTCTCTCAGGATGTTAGCACCTGGTGGAACGAAACAAAATGAGCTCAGAGTTATTCAAGAGTCTCCCGAGGACTGTCAATATCCTTTAAGGGATGCTTTGACAGTTTGGAGGTTCAATTAATGTAGTCGGCCGTTACAGTGTGGTTACAAAGTGCCTGTGCCAGAAGTTCAACTGAATGAACAACCTAAGGGGAAAGGTAAACTTTCCCTCTGGCTTGACAAGTCTGATGATGGAACGCTGGCAGACTTATTTCTGAAATGTCAAAGTATACCTTTTTTGAAATCTTTATATAAATACCGCACTAACTCAAATCCACAAACACATCACTTTTCTCACATTGGGGAAATGCCTCGTTGGATTACACAAATCAGAAAATGAAATATTGAATCAACCATCTGCTCCACTCCAACACCCTCTCTCCTCCTCCTTCAGTAATTTTCCAACATGTAGCTGTGTCTATCCCGTTTCCTTCGCTCCACTTGTTTGATCAGTGACTAATGTATACCACTCACCACTCACTCACTCTCCACACCCACTGTAGGATGGAGGGCTGCAGAGAAGAGATTGAGAGACTAAAGCTGTGACCTTTACTCTTAACTTCTCACTTCTTTAACATGTTTCCACTGCCTGTACATTTCTTGTGAGGATGTGAGACTCCAATAAATCACGTTAACCCTGTTTAAGGCCTTTTTTTGGCCTCTTGGAACATTAAATTCACAGAAACTTTATAGTTTAATGTCATGGCTGCGATGCCTAGCTCTATCCAAAAAAACGCATGTGCTGACAGATCTTTTACTGCATACAGAAGAGCTCTTGTGCGGTGAGATGAGCACACACCGTATATTACACACGAAGAGCATTTCTAAGTGGAAAATCCCACCCACATATACTCTCATAGAGGATATGTCCTGTGGGACCTACTATCTTTTTTCCCCACCAGATGGTACATTTCCCTCTTCTTGGCCGTGGCTGAACGAAGAAGTGACTCCCAAAGCTGCGGGCAGCCAAACTAAAGCCTTTCCATCCGGTGTTCAACATTTTTAGGCAGGCCGATTTCACCAGGATGAAGCCTAATATATCTCAAAGGGGAGTTCAAAATAGCACTTTTTTTCCAGGCTCCTTCTGTAGACGGTGAATAACCAAATGAGGAAATGTTAACTGGAATAAAATGAATGAATCTGTAGTGTTCTCAGCAACAGCTGCTGCAATATGAACCATAAAGAGTTGGTGTTTACACACTGTCAGCTAAGTCTTTGTCTCATGTGTGGGTGTTTACTGGTTACAAAACCAATTAAAATCCTATCCTGACCTTCGCTAGCTTGCTGTTTCTGTTACCTTTGATGTCTCTGTGTACAATCATATTGCTGTGCAGGTAGGAGACTCCTTGGAGGATCTGTCTGGTGTATCTCCTCGTCACCTTCTCTGTCAGGGCCCCATAGGCTTTTAGCTGGTCCTTTATTGAGCCCTGGAGAATAAGCACAAGATAGAGAGAGAGAAAAACAGAAAGGCAGTGAGAGAATGAGTGGAACTCAGGTTGAGAAATGTATTTATGATCTCTATATTGGCTGTACTGTTAACTAATATTATTGTCACAGCTGTAGTGTATAAAACTATAGATCAGCTTTGAAAGGATGGGTATTATGGATATAAAATGATTCAGTGTTTGATATAACAATGATTTTAAGGAAAATATGGCTGTATACTTGCAATAACATTTCCAGCTGAAGCAGATTTATTTTGTTTTGTTGTGAAAGCCGCCTCTGAGCCAATTTTTAAGTACAAAAACAAAGTATATAAACATACAACGTGTCGAATGAAATCTGCTATGTTTTGAGTCCAGGCACCTTCGATGTTCTGCATTTTCTTTCATTTCCTGTTTTCAGTTCCTCATGGTGAAATCGCAGGAGCAAAGACCTGATCTAGTTACAGCTGTTTTGGGACTCTCACAGTGAAAACAAAACCTGTCCCTCTTCACTCTCAGCTGTCAACAAGACACCTCAACAACTCTCTGGCTCTCAGAGGGAAAGTGTTATCGGTCAGCCACAGCGGTGCAGCCATGCCGAGCAGTCACACACAAAACTTGGCTTCGTCACCTTCCCTTTTGCCAGCAAACTCCAGTGAAACTTAAACATTTCCAAGTTCCAGACAATGTGTGGATGCTCAACACCACTCAGGAAAAAAATAGTCCAGGAAATATTAAAAACAGGCACAGGGAAAATGTCCACACACAGGCGACAGCAGCTCATTAAGGCGCTCATTTAGTGAGAAAATGAGCTCATAAACTGAGCTGTTCTGCTGACATCAACCACTGAGGACACATTTGTTGACAGCTGGTGACATTTCAAAATTGTTTTTTAGCAGATGTGGCCAGTATGTGTTTGATTTGAAGTTCATCTTAAAACGTCTGTCTATCTCTGCAGCCAAAACAACTCAAAATATGACATTCTCAAACATTATTTGTTATTGTTTCTCAGTCAAACTTTGAGGACTGTTGCCTTGCTGTTTGTGCTGCCTGTGACTTATAAAAGTTAAAATATATTCAAGTGAAATGCCTTGCAAAATACGCACCCCAGGCATAAACTCAACAAAAATGGTGAGTTTCCTCTGTTCAAGGTCCCGAAGACAACCATAGTACTGGACTATGCGCTCGTGACGCAGATTCTTCAGCAGCTGAATCTCACACTCCAGAGCATTCACCTCCTACAGGGAAAAAGGGTTTGAATTAGGAGAAGCCAAGAGCAATTCAAATATAAAGCATCTTTCATCTTTAATCTTAAAATCACTGTGTCTGCTGCCCTAAAATACATACAGTCAGTGATTTATTGTGTCTCTCACCTTGCTGGTATCTTGACAGTCGGGATCAAAGGGCACCTGCTTGGCGGCCAGCTCGCGCCCTGTGTCGGCGTCATAACAGAGATAGACCTCCCCGAACGCCCCACGCCCCAGGAGCTTTCCTTGTCGCCAGTTGACTGGCGCCCGCGGCGCTGCAGAAACACAACACCAGATGATGAAAACCCACCAGTAATTCATTTGGTTGCTAAGCCCCCAGAGGCAGACAGATCCACCGTGATATACTGATCTGAGCAAACACTAACACTGAAGCATACATCAAAATCCACCGCAAGACCCGACTGTAACTTCACCAAGACCAGACGTCAAATCCACCGCAGCAGGGTCATTAAATAATTCCCACCGCAGACCCTCTCAGATGGGGAAACCCCTGATATGATGAAACTGCGCTCAAAACCTAGGGAGAGCAACTCAACAACTCTCATCTTCACAGGCCCAGACTCTGAGACTTTGTTTTGGTATTAACTGGTTTCTTTGTGGCCAGGATAGACAGTTTGGTTGCATGTGGGAGAGAAGGACAACGGAGACTGACACGTCAACCTCAGACGGCTGAGAGCTGAGCTCTCGTTTCATTTCATGACAAAGACTACTTCTGGGCAATGCAAACTGTGGACTGAATGAGACCAGATGTGAGCCTGTGACATGGATTATGAGAGGGGAATTCTGCCTGCTGTGACATACAGTGTTACGTACATTATTTCTACTCCCTCTCACTAAGAATTAAAACATGTTTCACAGCCAGTATTTACTAGAAAAGAGATTATCCTGGTTTTGTCTCTATCAACAATGGCATAACACATTTTAAGTCACACTGTTATGCATCATCAATCTGAGATGTAAATCCATTTGCCTTGCTTTTTATGTGAGTTTTTTTTTAAATGGATATTTATATTCTGTGGTGCACGCAGGATGGCTTTCGACAAGGGCTGGGTATCATTTAAACATTTTCGATGGCATGCTGATAGAATACCTGAGTTTTGGTACTGATACCATACCATTTTAGAGTCTGACTTCTCTAAATGTTCTATTTTCACTTCACAAAAAAAGCCAAAGTCCTCAAATGTTAATTCTGTCTAAAAACAAGCTTTGCCTGAACAAATATAGTCTAAAACTGGCAAAATGTTTAAAATCTCAAATGATCTGATCAAAGAATTATTAAACAAGATTAAGAATCTGACCAACCACTCAATGCCAGCTTTCAGTACGTGACAGCTTTTGATTGGTACCAAAAAGACAGAGAGGAGGGAAAATATGTTCATGTTTCACAGAAAAAAAAACATACAGATACACGCAATAAATACGGTGGACATATGGTCGTATACAGTATATGCATTTACATCTTACACAGGTTTATAGCACTTAAGTAAAAAGCACTGAGGTTTGATACTCTGCCCTACTCTTGACAAGCAGAAGAAAAACAAGTCTGAACTTTCTTCATTCGTGTCTGGGTTATCAGAGAGGGTTTATTTGTCTCATTATCCACAGGAACCAGACTGACACAACACCAATCAACAACAAAGGCCCAGAAATCCACTTTATGTAAGACGGTTTATATGTTTAGGGTGAGATTTTCCTTTAGTGCTTCTCTGTCCCTTCATTTCAAAAGTTTTAAGATTTGAAAGGCACTACTTACACTTGGCTGTACCACGCTGGCAACTTTTGTCAGCGGTGCGGCCCAGTGAGCGCAGGTCGCTGTACTGCAGCGTACTGTCTCCATTATAACTGCGTGTGCGACTGGAAGGAACCAGCTGAAACAGGTTCTCCTGCGGCATGAAGCTGCGCGGAAGTGTCCTGCGGCCTGAAAACACACAAACACACACACACACACATATATATATAAAGAAAATAAACATATTAATGACTTTGCACACATAGAGGCCACTGCATCTTTTGTTTGTCCTGTGAATGATTTCTACAATGTTTTCACACAGTTACTTTACAGGTGTTGTGCATAAAGTGAGCTCTTGGCCAAGACTCTTAGGGCCAGCCAGAGCAGAGTGCCTCTCGCCACTCAGCCCCACTTCCCCTCAGACAGGAAGCAGGGCGCTGTGTTTTTATACAAGTTCGGGTTCACCGCAGGGAAACGTAAATCATTGCTAGCCAAGGTTAGCCTCTGAGTAAGCAATTACTAGCAGCTGCCTGGAACAGCAAGCCAGCACTTCATGTACCAAATCTACACAGGGTGCAAAAAATGCCCAAAACAAATATTTTATCTGGAAGTCAAAAGATGTGATAGAAATGTGAGGAGGAGGCAACTGAAGTTAAACTGGTAGTAGTGTGTGAATCTGCCTGTGTTGTCCTGTACACATAGTAACATATTATCTGTTTAACCTGTGGAATAATAGTGTTATTGCTATTGCTCTAGCAAAGCTGGTTTCTTACGGTCTCCATAATCCTTGCTGCGATTGGGCAACTGGAACTGGCGAGGGAAAGTCCCTCCTTTCCCATGGCGACCTGAAGAGGGAGCAAAGAGGAAGTAAATGAAGCCTCAACATCTAGCCTCACATTACAACTGAATTCTGGTTTTACAGTCACAGTACTCCTCAATGTACAGTTTGGTGTTTATGCACGCCTCAAGTTCCAAGATGGAGACTGAATTGCTTGGCACTAGTCAGAAACACAAACATACTGATGCCTAATAAAAATAAAGACACAGTTTCACATTTCAACTGATCACATCACACATTGCTTTTGCAAGTCAAGATAAAAAGCGGCGGAATGGAAGACAGCTTTTCACACACTGAACAGAGCTGTTGTGTCGCCTCACTGCAGCCAAGAGAGAAACTGAAAACAGGTCACGTGTGCTAGCTTAGCCTTAGCTCTGAACCCAGTGGAGCAGTAACTAAAGGCAGGTGGGGAGCACTGCTGACGCAGGCGAGCGCTGACACTCACTCTTTCACACACACACACACACACACACACACACACACACTGAATGGAGAGCAGCGGAGCAACTTGCAATTGAAAGCAGCTGTTCTGTCAGATGACTGCCTCCCCTCGCGCTGTTTTTGTGGCCGTATCCCATGGAGACAGGAGTTATTTTTTGTGTTTGGCAGCTCGGGATGGAGAGGAAAAATCTACTCACAGGGAATGGTAAACAAATACTGTAGCCCTTAGCAGGAAGGGCCACACAGCTTTACATCTGGGAGGGGAGACTGTGTGTGTGTGTGTGTGTGTGCAGGCACGTGCATGCATGCGTGCCCAAGTCTTAAAGTACTGCTGCAGCTATATGAAGCTCCCATACTCCCAGTCTGTGTACACAATGTGCAGCGCTGCCTTTTTTAAATTTACAGCAGGGGGGTGGTGCAGGAGAAAAAGAAATGACCAGATTGGGAGAGCTGCTGTGGTTCCTCTGTTCATGAGGATTAGTGTGGCGCTACAGTCATCCTGCTCTATTTGATCTGCGTTCTGAAGGAAGAGGGACGGACAGGGAGCCGAGGGACAAGGAGCAGACGAGTCAGGGGGGGGCATCAAGAGGCGAGGGGACAGAGAAGGGAAGTGATCATGTAAAGACAGGAAAGCAGCAACGTCTATTAGGAAATAGAGTTTGGAAAAAGGCAGACGAAGAGGGGGAGATGGGACGAGAGAGACAAAAGGGAAAAGGAGATGGACACAGAGGAGAGTGTGTGGAAGAGAAAGCAGGGAGAGTTATGATACTATCACACTCCCTTCATCATCTCCTGAGACACAAGAATTGCAACCAAGATATTAAATATCTTCACAATAACCCATTCCTCATTTTAAGTATTTACTCCAAGATAAAACCATCAAATAATATCACCCCCCTCCTCATTAGTAATCTCAAGAGGGCATTTGCAACGGGGAAACATTTTAGGTAATCGGTGCTACACGAACAGAGCTTTAGTTCTCTTTCTGTGAAACTGATTGTGTGGCTATAATTACCACAGAACCCAAAAAAAAAGTAAGAACAGACTTTCTAATAATGAACAAGCTTCTTGCTCCTCTCTTTTTCTTTCTGTAGTGTTTGAGTTGAGAATGAACTCAACAGCAAAGAAGCAGTTTTCTGAGTTGCTGCAGATTTCACCTCTCTTACCTTTGTATTCATAGTTGTTCAGGTAATTATTGTCACGGTTGCTCTGCGAGAAAGGAGGACTGTAATGACAAGAAAACAGGGGGAAAAAAGTTGAAAAAGGGGTTTGCTATTTCAGTCAGTAATTTCCCCTTATCTTCAAACAGAGTCTGGCTACAGCTGTTGGTCTGAAACTTCAGAACAGCCCCGACTGTAAAGCAGCACAAAATGCCTCAAAATGACTTTTGCGTTCAAACTAATGTGCTTTCAGTCACAATTGAGTTTAAAGAACAATGTGCTGAATTAGTAAAAGATAAGCTCCTCTGCATCAACAATAAGAAAATGAAAGTGAAGTTTGTGGCGCTTAATTGCTGAACTTTAACCTTCTATCATTAAATGATAGCCGTATGTGGCCAGCCCTGTCCCGACGACCCGGCAGAGCATGACGTCTCTGTTGACCGCAGGGCGGCGCGGGGCCACGAGACCCTGGATAAGGGGCACGCATGCCCGCTCGCAAGGAAAAGTTCCATGCACTCGTTTCCTGCCATTGTTCTGCAGCCTGGAGCCCAGATAAGCCTCGTGCAGGTAGAGCCGTTTCCGTCCTACGCTCTCGCTCACTTTTCTTTTCCCTTTGATTCACATTCAGTCTTTTCACTCTTCAGCCACCCCCCCACCCCCCTTCCACTTCACTCT
Organism: Maccullochella peelii; assembly: GCA_002120245.1. Taxonomy (NCBI): domain Eukaryota; kingdom Metazoa; phylum Chordata; class Actinopteri; order Centrarchiformes; family Percichthyidae; genus Maccullochella; species Maccullochella peelii. The sequence continues at coordinate 40,897 of LKNJ01001776.1, forward strand.
CACACCAATTTTCATTTTCTGGCTCGGTTTTTCCTCACATCCAGCATGTTCTTGCTCTACTCTTTTTACATCTCCCACTCAGTCTCTGTTTCTTGCTCTCATGATAACGGAGGAATCCACGCGTCCAGATAAGAGTTTTGTCGCCATGGCAACAACAAAGTGATCTGATTCCTTTTCCACACAGGCAGGGTCAGGGAGCACTGCTGGCCTTTAACACCGTTTACAAACTTTACCGAGAGCCTCTGGTTGCTTCTGTGTGTGTGTGTGTGTGTGTGTGTGTGTGTGTGTGTGTTTGCAACATACAACATCACACCCAAGTGTGTAAACAGGCACTAACACTGTGATGCAAACCAAGTCTCATATCTTTGCAAATAATGCTGCTCTGCAATATGAATGTGCACATCATAAATATAAATCCACACAGACAAGGGTCATAAATCACACACCGCATGATGACTCACCTGTCCAGTGCTTGATCTATTGATTGACAGCTGCTCGACAGCGAGTTGTCTGCGCTCCCAAAGGGATCCAGCATCTGACAGAGATGATAACACAGGCGAATCGAGGGTCACAGGGCAGGCAATCATGTGGGAGAGAGTATGAAGCAGTGTAGATAGAGCAGTGTGTATAACTGCAGTGCAATGTAAGAATGTGAAGGGGCATGAGTGCGGCATGTCTAAGACAGGTCTATTCAAAAGCTGCATATAAATGTTACACGCAGCTACATTAAACTATGCAGCAACTTATTCAGTCATGTACAATACTGCTACTACTGAAGCTACTATTAATAATGATATACTGTACTTCCTCTCCATGGATAGTGAAAGAGTAAACACTGACAAACGTACTACAAATTGAGCCTCCCTATATATGTAATGCACAACAAGTTAAAGGATTCTACACAATCCAGAACGATGATTTATCACGGTTTTTGAAGTCAAATTGCCCCATTTGTTCTGCTATACACAATAATAAATGACAGGAAACAACATTTTAATATGTTCTGGGTTGAAAAACAGTAAACTTGTTCTTTAAAGTACCTAACATCAAATAAAGGATACTCATTCAACCAATAACATTTGAAAATGAGCAATTTTCTGGTTTTATTTGTGGCCCTATCAGGCATGACACTATAGAGGTGTCTCTCTTAAAAATAATGGACAAGGCAGAGGCAAAGATGCACTACAAGTAAAGCCTTCAGACCTATGTTGTGTTAAAAGCACTCCTCGAAGTAAATTATCTTGTGTGGTTGCTGGAGGAAAAATACTTTTAAAAAAAGCCAAATTAGAGTGTTATAAAGTCAATGTTAGCCATTCCTGTGCATTAACTGGGATTGCTACAGTTTCAGCATGTTGATAGTGAAATAGTCTGGACTAAAAAAAACACTACCTAACAGTTAAATAATTTTTCCTTAGCCAAAGATGTTTAAAAATGAACAACTATTCTCTGTTTTTGTTTTTTGGTAAGTGCCCATGACAAGCATGACTCCCTTGAGAGTCAGTTAAAAATAATGGACAAGGTGGACGCAAACAAAGTCACTACAAAGCAGAGTGGTATTCCCTCAAATGAGTTCGACCGAGACAAAGAAGTGTTGAAAATTTCATTTTGAGTCTGTGTTTCTGTGTTTTAGCCAAATATCTTTAAAAAGAGCCAAATTACAAGGTTATAAAGATGAGTCATTGCTGTGCATTAACTGGAACTGCTAACATTACAGCATGTTCACATAGTCACCCAGTGTGGGTAGTTTAGCAAGTTTCCGTTCATTATATGAAGTAAGAACACTGATTACATAAGAATTTGACAGAGAATTTGATGTTAAACCACAACTCCAGGTCAATCAAGCGTTTATCCAGACCCTGGTATAGGCTAATAATGAGGCTTTAAATGTCCTAATATGCAGTCTTTTTTTCCTCTGGACAGGTTCTTACATTCTGGTCGTGGGTCTCGGGGATGAACTCCCCTTCACTGTGGATGCTGGTGTAGGAGCCCTGGCGGGCAATCTGCTGCTGCTCCTCGGGGACGCTGCCAGGAGGCGGGGACGTCCGACCTGTGTGCAGGGAACCTGGGATGGAGGCAGTTTGGAAGGGTGGCGTGAGAATAAAGAATTAAGGGCAAAGAAGGAGGAGGAATGTAAAATCAGAGAACAAAGGGAGAAATTGAGTGGTGAAGGCGAGGAGGAATGGAGGGAAGCACAAGAGGAAGATGAGGAAGAGATGAAAATGAGGGGGCAGAAGGGAGAAAACGGCGTCACGGTGTTATTCATGGGTATAAGTTCAACAGTGCCAGGACTACAAGAAATGATTCACTAAACCACACTGCTGCCACCTCTAACCTCAATTACTGTGACAAACGCTCCCCTGGCTGAGCTGCAGCGGAGACTGAGCACTCGTCCTTGACACAGTAAGAAGACCTACTGAAAAAGTGCACAGAGGCCAATAGGTGCCAAGATGTATAGGAACGGTGAAAATATCAGAGTAAACAGTTTTTGACTGAAATCTAAACTTCCAACTCCTTTTTCTTTCTGACTCTTTCCCTCCCTCCATCCTCTCCACCCTGCTGCTATACGTCATTGAGGTACGCAGGCTCACATCACATCTTCACTCAACCATCCGCTGTGACCGCTCTCCTGTCACCTCTCATCTGCCACCACTCGCTCCACTTCTATCTCTCAGCCGCTCTGACTTGTGGCTGGCGGGGGAATTGAGAGAGAGCGCGGGTAATTCTATACAATTTATATGACTCGGGATGGTGACAGCGCTGATGTTATTGGGGCTATGTGACAGAGATTGGCGCTGACAGCGATCATAAAGCGTTTTTCAGCTGCTATGCTTCATGTATCTGAGGTGTCTGAGATATGACTGAAGTGTTGACCATTCTGGATAGACCTGATATACGGGGAGTGAAAAGATTCAGACATGGGAGACAGGGGACAGCTCAGTATTTCACAGAGGAAAATAAACCGTCACGCTGTGTTACCAAACAAGCCAGGAGGGACAACAGACCTGCAGTGTACTGTGTCATCTAACCGTGGAGGGTGACATGATAAGAAAAAGGACCTTTGTCAGTCTTAAAGGAATAGTTTGACACTTTTGGCTTATTTGCTTTCTTGCTAAGAGCTAGATCAGAGAACATTGATACCACTCTCAAATTATCCATTAAATATAAAGCTACAGCCAATTAGCTAAACTAGCTAGATACGCTAACCATGTGGAAACTGGAAAGCAGAGGCAAACAGCTAACCTCACAGCTCACATTAGTGAGCTTAACAGCTTAAGCTCACTAATTAACATGTTGAAATTTTGTTTATTCAAAGTTGTTCTTTTCCACAACTCAACCTCATGGTAACAACAAACTGGACAAGGCGTCCATCTCATAACCCCTGTAAAACCACAAACAGTTTTTGGCTGGATTAAACAAACAAGATATACTCTAAAGTGTTAATTAGTGAGCTTTAAAGGTGTTGGTGGGCATATTTTGCAACTGTTGTTGGACAGAGCTAGGCTATCTGTTTCCCTCTGTTTCCAGTCTTTATGCTAGCAAAGCTAACCGTCTGCTGGCTGGAACTTCATATCTAACGGGCAGATATGAGAGTGGTAAAGATCTTCTCATCTTCTCGCTTGGCAAGAAAGTAAATAAGCGTATGTCAAACTATGCCTTCAAAATCCAAGGATCAACACTTCTAACATCATCTTCAGAATAAAAGCACTAACAAATCAATGTGATGATGTGGGCGGAGAGCTGATTGGTATGAGAGCAGAAAGTTGTCCTTGCTTTGACCTGACATCTCTCTGGCTGTTAAAGTTGTCACTTTCACCTCCAATTTGCATTTTTCCACTCTGACAAAGCATGTCCCTCATCTTTCCATTAACATTCCTATGACTGTGGCATCACTCTGTGTTGTAAATTGACACTGACAAGCCAGCCTTGAGGCTTTAGCAGGTGGGCAAGAAATCTTGGCATCAGCAGGGTTTGGTTGTGACTTTCTGCCTTTTGCTTTCCTGCTTCCTCTCAGACATAAAGATTGGGCGAAATTACATCTTAACAACTCTCGATAGAGCTGTAATGGCATTCTGATTGCTCTGATAGCCAATGACTTAGCATTTCTGTGTGTGTTTCTTCAGCTCACCTGTCGAGTGTTTGCGCACCCTCTCCGAGCCCTTGAGCAGGGAGCCCTTCAGGTCTCCCAGTGACCGTGATGACCTCATCTCGCTCTGTTTGTCCCTGCTGTTCACCTGTAGGTACTACGAAGAGAAGACAGAGGAAGTAGGAAGTGGAGAAAGAGAACAGGAAAAGGATCCAGTTACATCGTCATATCAGCAGGGGAAGTTTGTTTCCTCAAAGTTACTGAGTTCAGCAGTTGACTTCATTTAAAGGTTGCCTAAAAAGAGAATAACTTCATACAGCTAAATTCACACTATCACCCCATTTATACCTGGTATTAAAATGCAATCTCACTCATTTCAATCACATTTTAATACCAGGTGTAAATGGGGTGTAACTGTCAGCAAGTGACTAACCTGCAGCTGTTCCCAACATGGTTGTTATGGTTACTGTTGACACATAACATGCTGTATATTGTGTAGAAATGCTGCTGTGTAAATCATGCAGTTTGCATTAAAATCTGAAGACAATGCAGAAGATTTTAAGTCTCTCCAGTGACCAGTCTCATGTCTTCAAGAAGTGCACGTTGTTAGGAACTCACATGGTTGTTCTTGGGGGTCTTGAGCAGTATCCTGAGCAGCCCATTGATCCCTGAGCTGCATCCCAGCGTCAGCACAGCCTGATCCAGGTCCTCCTGGGTCTTTAGGGGCAGCAGCAACTGAAAGGACAAGAAAACATGTTTTATGCACCTTAGAGGATACACAAATGCTGCATAACAGCGGCCAAGAATCTTAACCACATGTCCACTAGCTGTTCTTGTACCTCTTTTTCCATGAAGAACATGTCCATCTGCTGGCCAAAGGCCTCGGTCACTTTCTGCAGCAGCTCCTTGATCTTTAGCGGCCTCTGGAATGGGATGATTCTGGGAAGCAGAGAACGGCAACAGGGTCAGAGGTCGGAGATAGACGTTAGTGTTGTGTCTAGCTTCAAGAGCTCAGACTCTGAAACCCAGCCTGAGGTGGTGATTTTGGAAAAATTAGCATCTGACTGGCAGCTATACCTGCTCATAGTTCACAAGTTTATTACAATGTTTTTTAACATGGCAAATGGAGTTAAAGGTGTTCTTTCCTATTCATTTCTTATTTGTAGCTTTACTGGCTTTCAAACATATGTGTAGACCATGAACATCAGGGTCAAGGAGAGGAGCGAGCTGATACTAAAGGGGTATTAGTCAATGCAATGAAAACAGTGCCGGAGTAACCCCCCTGATGTATATGAATGTCTTATCTACTGTATGCCTACGTGTATTTCTGTCTATCCAAGTCTGAGCTTATCAGCGAGTGTTTGTAGTGAGTGTGTATATGGATGCGTGCGTGTTTGTAAAACTCCACATGCACGAGTGTGCTTCCCAATCAGTGTGTGTATCGGCCACTGTTTCAACACCACTGGGCCTCTCCACTAAGCCAGCACAAAGGCAGATGGGAAACTTCCTGAGAGGAAAGGGGAAAAAATCTGAAGCGGCAGCAAAGGCAGCAGGATGTGTGTCTTTCCCTCCTCTTTTAAAGAGTGACAGAGTGAGAGATACAGAGACGCAGAGATATTTACAGACTGTGAGAGAAAAAATAAAGGAGACAGCCTGACAAAATAAAAGGGAAGAAAGAGAAAGAGATTGTCTCCGGCATTTCTTCTCCTCTCTTTTCTATCAGCCCTCACTCTCTGCTTTTGAAGAATCCACAGCCCACTATCTCTTTATAGTATCCTGATAAAAGGACTTGTTTTCATCCAACCATTTCCTCATCAGAGGCCAATGCTCTGCCTATCTTAATCACTGCTCATTGGAGGAGAGGATTCTGGGAATTGGGAGGCTTGCAGATCAGAGGCGAGCAGCAGCACAGCTAAACGCTCTCCATCTCTGTTTATACTTGCCGATGATGTGTCTGATAAAGAGCTGGATGTGTGTGTGTGTGGTGTGTGTGTTTGGGGGGGGGGGGGGGGG